>JARHVA010004613.1:857500-937500 GCA_037957365.1 Torreya grandis
TTCTTTAGTATGCTTGTGTTTTTTTAGTTCTTAGTTGTCATGATATGTAAATGTATCTCAAAATAAAAGTATGAAATATGAATTATAAATATGATTATAATAAAAAATAAAATATAGAGAATGAATTTAGTCTTAATTGAACAAAATAAGGAGTTAATTGTAATACATGGAATTAAAATAGATAGAGGTAATTAAATGCACAAATAATTATATAATATAACACTACTAAATAAATGATCTTCTATTTAATAATAAAATTGTTCTTGATATTAGGATACATTAGTAAATTTAAATAAAGATAGAAACACAACACATTAAAAATAAATAATAAAAAAAGTAAATATACAACTATCATGTTGCATTCCTAAAGGATTTGGGTTTCAAGAATAGAATATTAGCTTAGATAGAAGTATACATTGAGGGTTCCACCATTATCTTATTTTATAAACATCATGTATATATTTTTATGCATAATTTATTTAAAATTGTCAATAAAGGGTTTTAAATACATAATCTATTGCCATTGAATTAGAATGTATAAGTATTAATAGTAATCTAGGAAAAGAATACAATAATCATAAATATCATCTAACTATTGTTGTTGTGCATATATAACATCAAATATATATGGGTTGACTTTGTTCATTGTGTGTGTGTGTGTGTGTGTGTGTGTGCGTGCGTGCGTGCACGCGCACACATGTGCGTGTGCGTATACGCACGCATGCGTGCGTGCGCACATGCTTTTGGTTGTATGGTGTTTTGAATCCTTTGAAATAAGGATTTTTAACAAAGCACAAATATTGTCATTTTGTTAAAAATTAATGATGTGATGGTAATTCATCATATTTTTGGTAAAATTTAAATGTTTATTTATATAAAATAAAAAATATATTATGATATGTATACATATATCAATATTAAGGGCCATTATACAAGTAAAGTATCAAAACATGATACAAAGATATCAACCTAATTTAAATAATTTAACATATTAAAGATTATTTACTTTATTTGGGTAATGATTTTTAGACTTGGGATTGGGAACATGTATTCCATTGTCGATTAAGAGATGGTCAGACACATATCTTATTTCATATTCAAAAATATCATAAATAAGGCCAAAGGTTCTAGAGTATGTTGATTATTTTTAATTCTAGAGATAAAAATTGTATGAGGGTGAATAACATCAAAGTGCTCCATCAAATTCTCTTTAATTTCAAGAATGCTAAGATTTTACCTTCTATTATGGACAACATGAATCAAAAATTAATTTTGTCATTTAATGTTTTCTTCACACTATAGTTGTTTCACAAAAAAAGACCATGTGGGAGTCTTCTTTAGTACACTTGTGTTTTTTTAGTTCTGTAGTTGTCATGATATGTAAATGTATCTTGAACTAAAAGTATGAAATATGAATTATAAATATGATTATAATAAAAAAATAAAATATAGAGAATGAATTTAGTCTTGATTGATCAAAATAAGGAGTTAATTGTAATACATGGAATTAAAATAGATAGAGGTAATTAAATCCACACAATAATTATATAATATAACACTACTAAATAAAGGAGATTCTATTTAAGAATAAAATTGTTCTTGATAGTAAGATAAATTAGTAAATTTAAATAAAGATAGCAACACAACACATTAAAAATAAATAATAAAAAAAGTAAATATACAACTATCATGTTGCATTCCTAAAGGAGTTGGGTTTCAAGAATAGAATATTAGCTTAGATAGTAGTATACATTGGGGGTTCCATCATTATATTATTTTATAAACATCATGTATATATATTATAATGTACTACTAGGGACATATTGGGATAGCTTCCACCATGCCATAAATTTATTCAGTAAAAAGATCATTAAAACAACGTAATAATTTTTTTAAATTATTTTTACATGTTTATTACTTTGCTTAATTATGCAACCATCTGATTCTTCAAAATAACTTCCTTATGTTTAGACAAAACATCCATAACCATCCCAAGATGTAAGGTTTTCCATGGTCTAGGGTGAGACAACTTAGGTCCACGTCTAAAACTCTTAAATTAAAAATATAATGTTTCAATACTAATGAAATATCTTAGGTTAAATTTTAACATCATTAATACTATAAAAAACATCCACCCAAAAATTAACATTTTTTAATAAAGCGTGCACACAAAAACTAAATCATGGGTCAATATAAAAGGGTGACTCATAAAGTGTTTCTCTATATAAAAAAGGTTCAATTCAAATAGAAAGGTGAACACTAACTTATTAATTAAGTATACAAAGGTCAACCTATGTTGAAAAGCATTTCCATCTTAAAATGGGTTAACACTATTCACTATTAAATCAAGTAAATCCAAACCATTGGATAGAATGCCATAAATTTTCCTTAAACATTTTTTTTTCTAAACCCTAAGTTTTAATTTTATATTTTCTCAGGTTTAACAAGAGTTGAAGAAGAGGCACAAGAGTTAAATTTAGGTTTCCAATTTTATTACTTGAGTAGTAGTAATATATACATTATATATTCTCTCTCTCTCTCTCTCTCTCTATATATATATATATATATATATATAAACCAATTTCATACAAAATTTTATCATTAAAAAATGAATAAATAAGTAATAATACATACATACATACTCTTTCACATATTTTAAATATATGCATTAATTTGTATATGTATTGGGTATAAAATTAAAAAATTATAATTTATATATACAAAGAACACACACACACACACAATTTATTTATTACTACTATTATTCAAGTAGTATAATTGGAAACCAAATTTATTGTGCCTCTTCTTCAACTCTTATCAAACCTAAAAAATATGTAAAATAAAAACTTAGGGTTAAGGAACACTTTTTTAAAAATATGTTTAAGAAAACTTTAAGGCATCTTCTATCCAATGGTTGGGATTTACTTGATCTAATAGTGGATATTGGTATCCCATTTTAGGAGGGAAATGCATTTCAACTTAATTTGACCTTTAGATATTTTATTAATAAGGTATTATGCACTCTTTTATTTGAATTGAACCTTTTTCCTTAGAGAAACATTTTATGAGTCGCTCTTTTAAATTGATCCATGATTTTATTTATGTGTGAACATATATATATATATATATATATATATATATATATATATATATATATATATATATATATAAACTAGAGTTTTAATTAATTAATAAAGATCATAAGAATGATGATAGCTTTAGTTTTTGTGTGGTAGCATAGTTGGCCTACACCATTATTAGGGGTTGAATGACCCCCACCCACCATGGCGCCTCCCCAAGGGTTTGGGTAATAGTTGTCTTACCCATTGCCATATGGGTGATAGATGAAATAGTATTCTACCCTCCCTATTAAGGGTAAGGTGGGATATTTGTGTCATCCCTCTACTATGTATAACACAATAATATAGGGTCCTTAGTCTTCTTATCTAACCTACCCAACTCCCTTATTTATATTTAAACTCAATAAATTAAAATGCAATAAAATTAACACACACACACACACACACACACACACACACACACACACACACAAATTCATTAATTAGTATTATTTAAGAATAAAAATAATTAATATTTAATTAAAAATATTTTTTATTTAAGAGGTGTGCATTATTCAAAGAGAGAGGATATACAAGACTGACGAATGATATTTTTATTACAAATAAAACATCAAGAATAAAAATTCATAATTTTACAATGTAATATTGATTATTTTTACATTCACATTTCCACTCTAAAAGGATTGTTTCATACTTCCTTTTAACCAAGATGTATGATATAATTCTTGAAAAATATTTCCATGCAAATATTCTCATTTCTTCTTAACCACTATATATCTAAGAGATATAATATATGAAACCATTCAACTTTTTTACTTGATGATTTTAATAAAATATAATACCTCCTTCTTATCAACTAGAGTTGAAAGAAGGGAAGCTTTTTCTTTAATAAATGACAACTTAGCACAAGGAAGAATAACAACTTTGTTTTATAATTTTTATATATAATATAATGCCCTAAGATTTTTTATTTATTTTTACTTAATAAATATTTTAAAGACCTATCTTTGTCTATTACATATACATTTATTGTTCTTACACATGATTTTATTTCTCTTACAAATCTCTCTTACCAATAATCTTTCAACTTTCAACTCTCTTTTCAAGACCCTCATATGTCACTTCAAACTCACAAAATCTCTTTTCAAATCTGATTTTTTATGTTGTATGCACTTAGAGGAGATTTTAAAATGATGTAAAATCTAACCTACCATAAACTCTATGACCCTAGGACCTATAAAACACCTAGTAGGTATATCACTTGTCATTATCACCCATAAAAAGTAACCTCAAAGACTAAATTCGAGTTTCAATTTGAAAGGGACTTATAAGGTACTCGACATACCCCACCTACACCTATGAATTTGACAAGAGATTAGGATAAGGAAACCTCATGGAAATAATGGGTTAGTTATAGGTGTGTCTACATGACACAAGTACAACACCTCACACATACTTGACACACAAGTCACATTTCAATAATCGAATAAAAAAAAAATTCAAATCAAAATTTTAAACTAAATTATTACAAAATAATACAATCACATAATATTACCACTTTTCTATAACAAATAGTCCCAATTTACTAACAATAACTAAGGTTACAAACATCCCAAACACATATTTGGTTTTCCCACAATATTTTATGTGTGCAGTTGTTTTCCACAACCTTGGCTACTTGTAACTTGCACACTCGATGCAAACCATCAAATGCATCTAATAAATAATTATTTATCTACTTATAAGTAATAGAAAAAAAGAGTTAACATGATAATTAGTCCATTAGATTTACTAAACTCAATAATAAAAATATTATATTTAATGCACTGTGAAAATATATCATGTATATCTCAATAACCAAAAACATGTTTCATAAAAATATGATAAAAAATAAAGCAATGTATCACATAAAATTATTATAAATATGATCATGTATTATCAAAATGAATCAGATAATCTACTATATTCATAACATCTATATGCTATGTCATAAATAAACAACATGATATTCAAATATAATATTAATATCCAAAAACAATCCTAGCCACAATGTGCCATAAATTAAATAAAACATAGTCTGATGATGTATGTGAGACATGAGAGAGAATTATATATGGAAAAAAGTTGGGCTTCACATCCCTTTCCCATTAAAATATACTTCCTCATGGAATTCATTGAAAAAGGTGGGATATTGAACTTGTGGTGGTGTTGCATCCTCCCATCTTGTTGTTGCCTCACCATATCTATTCCATTGGACAGTGAATAATATATTATCTTATAACTCTTTCTAGAAAGGGTTAAACATGGGGACCCTTGTTGATGATGTTAAAATTGAATAACACCATAAATAGAATTTAAAAAATACCTAAAATAGGGTTTATAATTAAAAAATAATCTCAAAAATCCTCACACTATCGGATCCCAATATACAACACTTCAATGAAATTTTTTGTGTTATGATGTTGACTATGATCACTATTACAATAAATACCAATATGTGAATGTGTAAAATATCAATTAACATAGGAAACTTAATCACAATGATCCTATCACCAAGCCTAATAAGACTTGTACTAAAGAATAGCTTCTCAAAAAAAATACAACCAATCATACTTCATATTTGGATCAATAAACTAGTGATGAGTTAGCTCTACCATCAGTGCCTCAATCTAGTCTTGCCAATCCCTCTTCAATTATTTCTGCTAAAATCAATATTACTAATCCACCAAATCCTCATTAAGGATATACCTATAAAACACAATTTAATTTAGTAAAGGAACTCAAGTTTATGCCTTTCAAAATACCCCTAATGGAATTAGTTTAGTCCATTTCTTAAGGCATACAAAGGCTTGTAGACATATATCCAAATTATTCAATTTTGATAAATAAAATCCCTGATGACTAAATGTTTGCAATTATTATTATGTATATGTATACCAAAATGTTTTTAAAATCAACCAATGATAGGATGGCTAGAAGATAAACACTTAGTACAAAGTTGTAATGGGGAGATGATATGGATCAATACATTGAGTTTAATTAAATGAGAAGTGGAGAAAATATTAAATGCAAATCAGATTTGTATCTCTATTTGTTATAAACCCATCAAATTGAATGTTTTTATTTCTTTCACAACACACCCTAGTTTACTCTTTGGGTATGTTTTAGTTATTTATCTAATTTGAAAATGAATACTTGTAAAGTTGTAACTTTGATATGGCATTGACTTTACTTTTTGAAGTGATTCTAAATCAAAAATGTTTATTATAGTTACTTAGTCTAAAGAGTTTATAATTGAGGCTTCATTGATACAATTATTTGAGTTTGCATAAATAATAATTTTTGATCAATTTTGACTAATGTTATGAATTTTATTCAAACCTTCCATTTTGTAAGCCATTTTACTATCTTACATTCAGGAAAATTAGCTAATTATTGCAAGGTTTTCATGTTCTCTTTTCTAGTAATTTGATCCATATTTACCTCTTTGTCAAAGTATAATAAATGAGTATTGCTAGGGTTTCAATTTAAGTTATAGTCGCTTTTAAATAATGGGTTGGTTTTAGTTTTAAGTTAAGGAAAATGATTTTTTTTCATGTACAAGTTTGTTTCCTTTTGTATTTCCTTTTATTTGTCCTTAGTATCTTTTATTTGAGGTTTAAATTTAAATTAAATAAATATTTTATTTTACTAACGGTCGCCTAGAATTCCCAAGAGTCCCTAGGTAAGTGAGGAGTGGACACTTATCATTCACCTACTTTTTTGGGCCTTATTTTGCCTTAGTCATTTTATCAAATCTTCTGGGTAAGTAGGATCTACCACATGGAAAAATTCCGTGTCCTTACTTCCCTAGGCCCTTTTGAGCTTCTTTAACTAACCAAAGACCTCCATATCAACCAATAATGGATAAGTGTCATGATCATGATCAACATATTTAAAATTTTAGGGATTTTTGGGATAGGTATGTACATTGTACAAATGGGAGGTTAATATAAAATGGAATACCAAGCCTAGAAACCAAAGTGAGGAAGGATGATAGATGATGGATGAGTGGCAAGGGGTTGAGGATGATATGGAAAGGGGATGAAGACCAAGGAAGAAAAGATGAGGGGTTTCTAATGACCACATCATGAAAGAATCATATGTTTAGTTTCCTGAGTGTACATTGGAGGCTATGCCAAGATGGTTATAGGAAAATTACTCAAGACACCTTTCATTCCCTTATGAAGGCTAAGACTTGAAGGGGATTATTAACACAATAGGATGTGTGATATGATGGTTGATTATGGGATGGATGAAATGGATGGATTGTGCCCCCAATTGTTGAGGTATATTGTAGATAATAGATTATTCTACCATGATATCAAAAATTGGTTTTCATCATGGTACTTTCCCAAGGTGCTCGAAGATTGGTTTTCACCTTTGGATGAATGATTTTTATTTCACTTTCTTTTATGATTTTGATGGCATCTCAATATATTAAATGATGGATAAGATGCTAGGTGTGGACACTTTGATGGATTATTTAGCCAACACTGGTTCTAAGGATATGTGATGTTAGGATCATGTTGTTACTGATGGATGTACTGGTGTCCTTATGACCTTTGATGATTCTTGATGGTAATCCCTTTAGATATCTAGACTAGGTGTCTTTATTTCTCCTAGGAGAGATAATGTTTCTCAAGGAGGTGATGTGATATATGGATTTGAGTAGAGCTTTATGGGGATGTATGGATCTTGAATAGATGATAGGATCATGATAGGATAAGGTGATGGGTTATGGAGGATTAGGACTTGATGGGATTGGGGGTATCATAGGTGATGGAGGATTAGGACTAGAAGTCACATACATTATTGAAGGAGTTGGACATTCTTCATTTGATTAGTGCCATGTGATAAAATACTATAGAAGATCCAAGACACTTTGAATTTGTGGTGTTTCTTTGATCTAACTATTTTAAGGATGATCAGCCTTGATTTTAACATTATTTATATTTTGACTACCCTCTAGTGCCTAATTTTGGGCTTCACCAAGCAAGATTAATTGATTATTTTGACTTTGATGGGTCTTTAGTGCTAGTTTACAGGTGTCACTAGGGTGAGATGCTTTTGTATTAGGTTGATGATTTGATTCTTTTTTATCTTGATTGAGGGGATCAAATACATCTTGATTATTATTATTATTATTTAGAATATGGTCTTAGACCTTCATATTGGTGGCATACATTATATTGATCAAGGAAGGGTCCAATGATGCATGTTCATGTTCATCCTTATGGAGGGAAGTGATTAGGTGATCATTTATGGGGAGAAAAGGTTCTGTGATGGATGAAGGTGGTGGTGAGGGCATGATGAGGTCAATGAGTAGTGATAAGGTAACATGTTCTTCATAAGGGTTCCTAGGAGACCCGGTTTCAACATCTAAGAAAATCTCCTCAAGATCAACAAAAGGATCACTATGACTAGCTGTAGTAGATGCATCCAAAAGAAGATCAGATTCACTTTAAAAAATTTCAATAGATAAAGTTTGCAAGAACTATATTATAAATTCATCATCCTGATTTGGATCAAAAGATATGCTTGGTGATGTATTGGATGTATCCAGACTAGTGATATCCTTAATAAGATAAGCATTATCATCAACTATAGTAAGATGGATGAGGGATGATTTTACTAATGAGGAATCTGATTCAGATGCTAGTGTAGAACATGAACCTGATACACATAAGACTTGTGTTGGATTTGATGAAAAATCTAATATATATGATGCAACATTGCTGGAAGAAGACACATTTTCCATAATTGATGTTCTAAAGGGTATTTAATGTGATGCACAAGAGGGTTCATGAGATATGAGAAGACTAGGATCAAGGGGAATAAACTTGGTTGTGATCGAGGATTTGTCAATGATGAGGGGATTATGGAAGAGGGATATGATGTCTTAACCTTGGCTTGGAAAGGAAAGGTCTTGGTCATGATTGAGAATAGAATCTTGGCATTCCTCTTATTGTTCACCCAAAGATGTGGATGCATCTGGTTTATCCTCAGTGACTATATCACCATGGTTAATGATGTTTTGGACATAATCTTTGAAAGATTGACATTGATTAATGGTATGCCCCTAGGTTTGATGATATGTAAAATATTGATTATATTTATACCAAAAGGCTTGGGATTAATGGGATCAAGATGTTGGATGGGTGGATAGACCATCATGTTAGCAGAGACTAGTTGTTTAAATAGGAATTCCAATGTCATGGAAAGGGGAGTATAAGGACCCACTTATTATTTTGATGTAGATGTGGAAGTATTGGACTTAAAATTAGCTATTTGTTGACATGGTTGGGTGGATGGACTATTAGTGGCCAATATTGGATTCCTTTTGCTAGTATGGAAAGGGGAAGTTGATGATTTATTACTATCTGATGGAGAATTGGTATGAGACTCACATGAAGGGGATTAGATGGGAGGTGAAATGACTTGAAAGGTATCAACACCTTTGGGAAGTGGTACACCCATCATAATGAACTTCAAGAGGATATCATGATTTTGGGAAGCTATGTATTGGTCAATAAAATTAGGGTCTAACTCCATGTGGGATGGATGATAAGAGATGGAGTATGGTTCCTTGAACAAAGTGGTTCAATGACCAAGCTAGTGATAATGATGATGATGATGATGATGATGATGATGATGATGATGATGATGATGATGATGGTGGTGGTGGTGGTGGTGGTGGTGGTGGTGGTGGTGGTGGTGGTGGTGGTGAGGTGGACTGAATGTGATTAGGATGACATAAGACTAAGTTTAAATTTTAGATATATATTTCAATAGGTGCTAATGTCTTATCAATGATACCTAGTTTTCAAGCTAGAAAAAATATTAAGTATTTGATGGGTACCTAGATTCAACTAGTAAGAGGATGATATGATGGGTGATAGTTATGAGTAAGAAAAGATGATAGAGACTAGATTAATGAGGATGGGTTTTATAGATTGAAATTTGATAAAGTGATAAGATGCTAGTTGATTATCAGCTAGATATCTAACCAATGGGATAAGTGATAGTGGATTAGGATGATAGGATGATGTGGATAGGGCAGTAAGACTAACTCAAACCTTGGAATAATTTTCTCAAGGTAGAATGGTAGGTGATTATGTGATGAAGGTGATTAGGATAAAACAATGATGATGAATGATGTAAATGGGATGGTGATGGTATAGAATCATATGCAACTTAAAGAGATAATTAGGATAAGATATGATGTGGTCAAGACAAATGATGAGGGATAGGGTGGACCTAAGATAGGATATGGATGATGAGATAGGATGGTAGGGGGATGACAAATGGTAAGTGGGACTAGGATAAGATATGACTAACAGGATGTATAAGAGAATCAAGATATGTACAAAAGGTAAGACTAGGATATACAAGATGATGATTAGGATATGTGAGTGATGGGGTGATAACCAAGGATTGGTAGGTATGGTTAGACTAGGAGGAGATTAAGACAAAGATATATAAAAGGACAATATCTTCAAGATGAGATGTTGGTGATGGGGGGGCATGAATGGTTCTAGAAAGATGATTTAGACAAAAATATGTGTAAAGGATTAGTCTATACTATGGGATAATGAGACAAGGATGTAAAATATAGTAAGATGACAAGGATATGTACAAAAAGATGATGTGATAAAGATATATAATATGGGTCCAAAGTGATATGTACAAAAAGATAATGGGATAAGTATATGCAAGATGAAATGTAGGTGATGGGATAATGAGACAAGATGATGATTATGATTTATGGATGTAGTGGACTTAGGATAATATGCGGATGACAAGGTGTGATTAGGATATGTGATAATGATGAGTGGGATACAACTAGATCAAGATAGGGGATGAGATAAGACAATGGTAAAGGATATACAATGATAATATGTAGAATGGTATGATGACTAAGATGTGCAAGATAATGATTGTATGATGAGGGGAGGATGAATAGGCTAAATTGGTGATGATAGGCTGATATCTACAAGAGGATAATAGTTTAATGATGTTCTAGATATAAGGTATAGGTTGATGGGGATGTGACCTAGAATAAGATGAAGCCAAGATGGAATATGGGAAGTAAAACAATAGGTATAAGGGGATGATGATAAGGATGATGATAATTAGGATAGGTAAGCAAATGGGGTGAGAAATAATGATGAATGGGTATGGTTAGACTAGGATGGGATAGGGATAAGATAGTAGATGGGGGATAATGACAAAGACAATATGACAAAGGTTTAGAAGGTAAGTTTGGGGTATGAAATATAATGTGGGGATATGGTTAGGATAGGATGGAGGATAAACAATTTGAGGGATGGGATAAGGATATAAGATGACAAGGATGTATAAGATAATATGTGGGTGGGGAATGTTGTTAATGATTAGTGGCTAATATAGGAGATGAAATGGGATTAAAAAATATATACAATGATAAGATGACAAGGATGATGACTAGGATATATATAAAAGATGTTATGATAGAATGATGTGGTAAGGATATAAAAAATGACACATATAAAGGACCTAGATAGATATCGATAGATAAAGGTTTACTCGGCTCACAAAGAGTATAGGTTTAACACAACACACCTAAGAAAGCAAGCCACAACTTATGTTTAGTAAACTAATGGGTCTATAACCTAATGTCTATACCATCTAATGGATTTATAGGTGAGGTTATAAGCCAATAACACATTACAATATCAATCAAACCCTATCAAACTTTCTCACAAATGATGGCTACTTTAGAGCTGATAGTGACTCCTGCAATGGTACACCTATTATGGTCAAAGGATCTTATACTAGGCATACACAAGCTATCTAGGTGCATCTCATATATACATGAAGGTATGTTAGGGCCCAATTCCATATATGATGTTGCCTTATTACCTTAGTTCTTGGAGTTTAACTACTCCTCACTCTATGGAACCCTTATGGGGAATTTTGCTTAGGCCATAACAACAGTTGTCCTAATTTTTAGACTGCATAAAAACATGAATTTTGGGTGGTACATTACTAATGAAGTTTGGGTGGTATAACTGCTCTAAAGGATTTTGATGATGGATGAAGGATTGATTTAAGGACTAATTTGGCATGGATTACATACAAGTTTTTTCCCTTTGGATTTCGTGAAAGAGGAACCTTGGTTATATAGATTTTAGGAGGGAAGATCAAGGGTTTATATTTGAATTTAAATGAAGAGATCCAATGGCTATGGATTATTCAAGGAATATTAAATTCCTTAGAAGCCTCTAGTTTAGATACTTCTAGAGTCTTGGAAGAGCTTCCCCAATTCTATAGGGTTCTCCATTAGTTTAGGGATAATTGACAATTAGGTGGGGATTAGATATGAATTAGGTAGGTGATTAGGGACTAGAGATATAGGAAAGGTTAGAGTGTAGGTTAGTATGTGGGTAGGTGGAGTTATGGGAATTAAAAATTCCCATATTAATGGATAACTAGGATTAAATTAGGATAATAGAGATTAGGATAGAATTAATGAAGGAGGTGGGATGAATAAGGTTAGTGAATGTAGAATAATATAAGGGTATATTAGATGAATGGCTAGGAAGAGGGATATAGTAGCAAAATAAAATAGGTTAATATGAATTAGTGTCGACTAATAGGAATATTAATTAACAATAATGAAGTGAACAATTTTAGGTGCATGCAATGCCAAAACAAGTCCAAAACATTCATGTTGTTCTTACACCCCTTTAGCCTAAGAAGTGTTACTCTATCTATTTATGTCATACTTTATGGCTTATATCTTAGTTCCAAAACCATTTATGTATCACTTGTTTAAATGGGGCATCATTACACTGCCCGTTTCATCTTAAAATTTTGCCTTGAATATTTTAGTCTAAAACTAGTTTCCATGTCATTTATTTCAAAGAGTATTGTTGTGTTGCCTAAATCATTTTGATCTCTTATTGACTTTGAAACCAAGTTCCAAACTATTATTTTATTTTCATTATTTCAAATGTACTTTGTGCTACCCAATTTGGTTTAGCTCTTTTGCCTTAAAATAGTCAAGTCTTTTTGCATTGAATATAAAACTCAACCTTTCAAAGTAAAAAATCTTAAACTAATCAGGTTCATGCCAAAGCCTTATATAATTTGGGGTTAGGTTATCTACCTTTTGTGTTTATATTGTGTTACTTGGGTTGATTTCAATTTGATCTAGAAAACTTTGCCTAGACCTAGAAATTATTGTTTGTTATATGCCTTGTTTAGAGTGTCCTTTTGAGCCAAGTGGTTGGCATGTACTTTGTTTGAAGTTTGTTGTGTCAATTTTTTGAGTTCCCTAGTCCCATTGTTCTAAATAATTCCTCATGAGTCAAACTTTGAGACTTAGTAAAAAAACTACCAAGTGTCATCTGAGCCAATTACCTTAGTTTAGTTTGTTTTGAGTACTTGTTTGAGTTTTTTTTTTAAAAATTCTAGCCTTATTTTTTACATTAGAATCATTATAACTGCCTTTGGGCAAATTGTTTCTTTATTTTAATCCTAGTTTATAATTATTCTAATTTGTTTAGACATTTTATTACAGATTATAGCCACCTTTGGGTAAATTAGTACTTTGGCCATAGATGAGTTTGAAGCTTTGTGTTACTTTTTCCATTGATTATAACCATCTTTAAGCAAACCAATATTATTTTGTTAGACTAGTCTCACATTTTTTGGTTTTTATCCCTTTTTGCCTCTTTTATAGAGTTAAAGGTTCTTTATTTTTAGACCTCGATTGTTTGTAACCTTTAGACCCTTTATTTTTCATGTGACCTATCCCTAGATCTAAACTTGCCTCATTACACACATAGCGAGACTATGTCTAATCCTCGCTATGGGAACTTTGTGACCAATGACCCTTTTATTCAAGATTCGTATGATGATGTAGCTTGTGAGACATATATTTATCCCTCTTATAACATCCCATACGTTAGAAAAAGGCATGACCCTTTAACATAGTATTCGGTAAATTTACCTCCATATCCAAGCCAAGAATCAAAGAAAATGACACAATACCTTGCTCAAACAATGCATAACATTAAACCAAACCAACCATAAGAGCCCTATTATGTTACGACACTAACATAGAAAATCTATGATCTGTACTTGTTTGAATTTCATTTTCTAATAGAGCTTTCTAAGTAGGTGCTAATTTTTCACCACATTTCCCACATGAAAATCTAAACTTTTTGATTAGAACTCCTAGTATTGTGCTTCAAATTCAACCATTTAAATAGGCATCAAATAGGTATAGTCAAGCTCTAGTCCAAATGCCATAGTAAGAACAAAGTACTCTTATAAAAGGGAAAGGTATTATGGACAAATAAATGGAATAGGTACAACAAGCATACCAAACCTATCTCAACCTAACTCACAACCTTAATGCATGGGTTTTTTCTAGCACATAACTTATTGAGATAGCTCCATCAATAGGGAAACACATATTTACCTTAGGTTATGAAAGATACAACATAGACCCCTTTAACTAAAACATGTTGGTTTTGATATGTATAATGTTCATATTTTGAGATAAGATAATGTTTCTCAAACAAAACACCACATCCAAAATGTTACAGATAACATGTGAGTGAATTCTAATTTAAACCAAAGTGGGTTTAATTTACCACCAGGCAATACATAACAATTTCCTCTAAACGATGCCATGAGTAAATTGTAATAGTAGGGACTAGGTACTCCTATTTACCAAAATCAACAATAAACCTCCACTACTCAACCAGCTACTTCCTTGAATGTGTAAAAAGGGGAAACAAGCCAACAACAAACCAACTTACAACTACAACAAGTGCAAAACACTACACCACCTCAATAGATAACAATGAATATCCCACCACAACAAGCATAGATATTACCTAACCAACAACATATTCCTATTGGTCATAAAATGCCTATTGGTTAATAATAAAAAATACCGAACCCCCAACACTTGCCAAACCAAAAATTACCAAAACAACAAGTCTCACCTTAATAACAAGTGCCACTTCAAAAATAAGTATCGATTCAAGAAAATGTGTTTATCCAATAACAAGTTTCTTATGCATAGGAGGTACCAAGTGCTAGGCAATAATTGCATTTCACCCAATGAGTATTGCACATGCAATAATGATCAAACTACCAACTCTTTCAATAACAAGGATATAATTAGTAATGTGTTCCATATATATAATAGGGCTCAATGAGAGGAAACAAGTTTCTTCCCAAACCCAAGGATATGAACACATTCTATAGAGCCAAAAGCCATTGTCGCATCCATAATTCACTAGAAAGGGTTATGTAGCCAACCTGAACTAGAATGCACTTCGATAATAATGTATTCTATACCCATGTTAGAATATTTAAATATAAGTGGGTCTAATTGACCCTTAACCTTGGTATTAATTAAATAAATAATAATATATTATTTAATACCACTAGGTGAAAACCTCATGATAATAAATAATAGAGTTATAACTATTTAATTATTAACAAACTTTAATTAAATGACTTTATTAGGATGGATAGACCTGTTATTTTTACAATGGTCACCCCCTTTGGTATTTCACTATAAATAAGATTTTACCCCTATTATGTAACTAACCTAAGAATATGAAATATTGATCGTATTCAATATCGAAGATTTTTGTGAAATTTTGTTTGAGAAGTGAGAGGTTGAAGAACTTGTAATGGATACAAAAGAGTTTCTCAATTATTAAATAATAAATCATTGTGGGTTTTTTTTAAAAATATCTGAGAGGTTTTTCCATGTTAAATCTATGCACAATGGTTCATTGAAATGTGTTTCATTTATTATTATTTGTTTATCAAATTCAATCTATATCTTATCCTATGGATGTACATTGTTTTATAAATTATGTCATGGTATCGAGCTAGTGAGGTGGTATTAATTGACAGGCAAGTGGTGAATTATCTTAATTTTGTTTCACCCTTTATATGAGTTTTATAGCCTATGTTATATGCTCCTACCTGAATAAATCTTAAAATAATTATTTTAAATCATTTTATAGTCTGGTTGTTGTTAGAAGAGATCAGATCTTGTGTATAAGTCTCTTGGAAGCATATGTAGATCCTGAGAAGGCTTCTTCAAGCACTCATTTTTTTCTCATCTGTGTGAGGTGCCATTATGCAGCCTATAAGTTTTAATAAATTCATTTCTCAATCAAAATCCAATTTTGAAGCTTCATATAACTTTAAAAGGTAAAGTTAGGGTGATTAGCAAATTTATAAAGGCTCTGGTGACCTCTTATAAGTTTTATTATTTTTTATTCAGCCATCTACATGCTATAGTATATCCTAGGGAATTTAAAATTCTGAATTCTTTATCAAAAACTGAAATTTGATGCTTTATTCTTCCTTGTTTTAAGCTTTCAAGAAGGTTGGCAAATTTCAGAGGTCTCTAGTGGCCTATATCATTTTTTATGAGCGTTATTGATTCTAAAAGTACACTATTACATCTATAACTATAGGTATGAAAGTTGGTTGATATATTTTATAAAATTATTTAAAAAATAAACTTATTTATTAAATCTTTGTTTTCCAATCCCAAGCCCCACTTTGGGAAATAACTAGTTGCCTTAAGTTAAAAAATTTATTATTTTCTACTTTTTAAAAAATTACATGCACATTGTATAATATATATATATATATATATATATATATATATATATATATATATATATATATATATATATATATATATATATATATATATATAATTTAAAAATTAGATATAACAACATTCAAATATATATTAGTGCAGACAAGTTTTTAATTAGGCTCCTAGAAGGGTTGGTGACTTTCTTTTTGATAAAAACTTGTGAGGTTCCAAGTTCAAAATCCACTAAAATAAATATTTTTTGAATTATTCAAATATATATTTTTAAATTAAATTCCAATTTTTGGTTTGTATGCCAAATTTTCATGTATTTACTATCTTAGTTGATTTGTAAAACTTATTTCGACTTTTGACATAATGAATGTTTTGATGAACATAGTCATGTAACCTGTCGATCCTTAGGTTTTATCACATTATGGATGCATATACATGGTCTATTTTTTGTTTTAAAACTTATTATTGTCATTTTTACAAAATAAATTAATAGTGTCTAGGTGGTTGTTTTGAGTACTGACTCTTTAGACACCTAGTTTAGTGCAATTTAAATTCAGATTTTTGCATTATTTGTCATCTAAATTATGTAATAAAATATATTTGCATATGTGATTCACTTTATTTTTAAAATAAATGTGAAAAACATTTTTAAAAACACCAATTTTTTAAATTGTTCTTATATTAGTGTTTTTTATGACCTTTGTGACACCCTATTTTGTCTTAATCTTTCACAATTTTTTTCTATACCTAGAATTAAATTAAACAATTATTGTGTTTTTAACTTTAAATTTATTTTTAATATAAATTAAATTAAAATTCAAACTAAAATGTTTCATTTTAAGTATTTGTTTACTTTAAATGGAAACTATGGCTTCACCTCATTTTTCTTTAGATAAATCTCAAATGCTTAGTGGAAATAACTGTAACATATATAAAATTCATGTTAACACCAAATTTATAACATGGAAGTTGTGGAATAACTTTTTTTGGGAATGAAATAGCCACTTCTAGATGATATGTGACCCCTGAGCTTACAAATATATTTCAATAACAAACACAAAAAGCTATGTCCATTATCTTGCAGAGTGTTAAGGATGAATTCCTTCTCCACATTAGTAATCAAGAGTCTCATAGAAATGCCTTGAAACTCCTTTAATCCATGGATGAGATCACTCACCTCTTTAATATTATTAATTTAATCCTTGAATTGTTGACAACACCTATAAAAGGAGATGATAATGTTGTGATTTTTCTTGCTAAAATTAAACATATTAAAGCACAGTTAAATATATATAATTTTAATTCAATTCATAATAAATTAACTTATTTTATCATTCAATCAAATATTTATGAAAAGTTTATAAATTTTATTTCAATTTTTAATTCTAAGTATCAAACTGAGCAAGATATTCCTAACTTTACCACTTTGTCTTCTCTCCTCATTCAAGAAGAGTAAGTTATGACTAGTTTTGATTCTAAAGAAAATACCACTCAGGCACTTCTCACTTTAAATATTATTTTTTATAATAATAAAAAATAAAAATATAACCCTAATTTTATTTAAGGAAAAAATTAGAATAAAAATTATGGTAATAAGAATCATAAACCTAAGTTTAATGGGAATTACAATTTGTGTGGTAAATTTGGTCATTGAAGGGAAACCTATTATAAAAACAAGGATAAAATTAATATTAAATCTTATAAAAATAAAAAAGGGAAGAAATATAATCAAAACAAGTAGAAGAATCAAAACCTTAATAAAACTAACAATCATGTTTAGAATGTTATTGCTTTATATGTTACTTTATTTGATTCAAATGAAAATGAGTGGATTTTAGATAGCAGTGCATCGCACTATATGACTTTCTTATCTAATATTATGCATGATTATAAATATATCTCTAAAATAATTCACTTAGGAGATAATTCATTTTTAGAAGCAACTAAATAGGGAAAAGCAAGGTTTTCAAATATTAATATAAATGATGTGTTCTATGTATCTAAGCTTAAAAAACATTTACTATCTTATTCTTAACATACAAATGATAATTTTATTATAACATTATTTAAAGATAGTTGATCCATTAGAAATAAATTTGGTTCCTTTATTGTTGAAGGTTAAAAAAATAATGGTTTATATAGAAGTTCTCCTTCTGCGTGTTTTCTTTTATTACATAGTAAGAATGAATATCAATTGTGGCATGAAAGATTAGGACATGTTAATTTTAGAAGTTTACATGATATGTATACAAATAATGTTATTGTTATAATTCCTTATATCCCCTCTCATCTTAAAAATTATGAGGGTTTATAATGTGGTAAGCAACATACTAACCCCTTTCACAAGAATCATGATGTGAATTCCTCACATCCTTTAGAATTGATTCATAGGAATGTTATAGGACCTATTGGAATTGTATCTCTTAATGGTTATTTTTATTATGTTAATTTTATTAATGATTAAACTATAATTATCTATTCATATTTTACTAAAAATAAATTTTGTGTTGTCTAAATTCAATAAATTTAAAGCTAGTGTTGAAAATGCATCTGATTTTTCTATTAAGAGATTAAGAACTGGTAATGATGGTGAATATATTAGTAAATATTTTGATTCTTTTTGCATTAGTTTTAGTATTAAAATTGAATTAAAAAATCTCTATTCATCTCAACAAAATGGTATTATTAAAAGGAAAAATCATACCATTATTGAGATGACTAGAATAACGTTACATTTTGCAAATGTCCCCCTAGTTCTTATGGGATGACGCCATGAATACTACTATGCATATTATGAATAGAATACTTGCTTAATTTTTGTATTTTTATACATCAAAAATACATTTATACTCATAATGTTTTATTTTATTTGATAAAAATATTTTTTTGTCACTTTAGAGATACTAACTATATTGATAGTGTCTCATTAACATTATATTTATTAGTAAAATAATTTAGTTTGACTCTTGAAAAGTATTTATTACAATTATATTGTAATAGATATATTTGTCTTAGATGAGAAAACAAGTAAAATATATAGATATTATGTTTATTTTCAATTCTTAAAAAAATTATCATTGAAATACATTATATGCATAACATCATGCTTAGTTTGACAAAATGATCATGTTTAGTTATTACATTTGGTAAAAAGATTATGCTCAGTAAGTTTGGGTCTTTTGTGTTTTAATATTTTCATTTTATTATTGAAGTAATTCTATCATAATATGCTTTGATACTCTCATTTTATTATTTTATCATTTGATTTTTTATGTTGACATCCTTATATGCTTCATTTGATAAAAAAATATGTAATGAAATGCAAAGTGTAAATGGAGTGTATATTAGTGGCTCTTCATAATTTAATTCACTATGAATTCTATTCATACATCTTTGAACTTTTTTTTTTTTTGTCTCATATATGTTTGATTATATGATGGCATTTCATACTAAAATTATCCATTTTTGATGTATGAGAGGTTATACCTCAATATTTTATTGAAACATATTAAAATTACAAAGTTTTGATAAGACTCAAATGATAACATAAGTTATTGCTAATATGATATCTAATGTTTGGATAAAATTTGTATCATATTATTAGTAAATTATTGTATGTACATAGGATGGCAGCTGGGGATGCTCATCTTGTCAATATTGGAGATGTCTAATAATGAATTACATGGAATACTTTATGTTTTTTTACTAACATTGTAATCAAAGTAGTTAACTTGTTTGCCTTAAATATGACTTGATTATTTTAAATATTTTTTACCATATTAAAAAATATGTCATAATCTTATGTATGTGGTTATTGTGATGCTAACCATACTATGCTATCATGATTCTATTTTTGGATGTTTAATTTTTATAGGTGCACAACACAAACAATTTAAGCATATTAAAGTGTATGTGCATTTTAACTGAGATAAAGTCCTCAAAAGTGGTATAGATGTGCAGTTATATCCTAAAGATGAACAAGTGGCACATATATTCACAAAATCACTTGATGCTACAAAGTTTTATCATGTTTGTGCAATGTTGGGCTTCTTAGAGTTGACATTGAGGGAGAATGTGCATGATAATACCACTTCCTAATGGCCATGCATTTATTTTTTTAATCAATTATAAAGCATTTTAAAATTTGCGTGGAAGTTATGTAATTGTAAACTTCATGTGGAAGTTTTAATTTTGTACCCAATACATACAATCATACTTTGTAATGGAGATCCTTATGTTATAAAAGGCTTCAAATATGCCTAGATGATTATTCAAGAGAAACTGTGAGATGGAGTCTAATGATCATGCTAGCCTAAACTTATTTTTGAGTAGTTTATAGATTATAATTCTATTTATTTCAAAAGGTGATGTTTGGCATGATGAAGTTTTTTAATTTCTTCAATTGTGTATATACTATAATTTATTTTTGTAAGGTGACTATGGCATTTATTCCCACATAACATTAAAGGGGAGTCCTATAAAAATTAATTCTAAGTGGGATTAATTGAACCTTAGCCTTGGTATTAATTACAAAAATAATAATATATTGTTTGTTACCAAAATGTGGGAACATCATGATAATAAATAATATATTTATAATTATTTAATTATTAATAAACTTTAATTAAATTAATTTCTTGAGATGGATGGACCTATTATTTTTATGATGATTGCCTCCCTTAGTATTTCACTATAAATAGGGTTTTAACCTTATTGTGAAACCAAACTTGGAATATGAAATATTAATCATATTCAATCTCAAAGAGTTTTGTGAAAATTTATCTAAGAAGTGAGAGGTTGAAGAATTTTTATTGGGTAAAAAGGAGTTTCTCAATTATTGAATAATTTAGCATTGTCATTTTTTTACCTCTGAGAGGTTTGCTCACATTAAATCTGTGTGTAATGGTTCATTGATCGATGTACTTCATTTAGTATGATTTTCTTATGAAATTCAATATTTATCTTGTCTTGTAGATGTACATTATTTTATAAATTTTTTTAACCCACAATATGACCCTAATGTATGGATACATATACATGGTCATCCGACCAATTCAACCAGCATTCCACAATATACTTACCCTAGTCAGAGTAATCCATCTCTAACTATGTAACCTCCACATAAATAGGCCACTCTTAATTTTATTGTCTAAGAGTTACAACAAATAAAAGATGCAATTCAAGCTATAAAGGTTAGAAAATAGATGAATAAATTCAAAGTGGAGGAGATATGATCTTACCCATTTAATATGGAGTATTTTCAAATATCATTTACACCAAGTTATGAGCCACCTAAATTAAAAAATACAAAGGAAAGGGTGACCCTAGAGAAAATTTGAAATAATTATTTATTTCCTACCATCCAGTGACCTATAGTGATAAATATTTGCTTTTATTCTTCCCAAGGAGTCTAGCTAGACAAGCCTTGGAATGGCTATTGAAATTAGCAAAAAGAAAATTGTACTTGAATTCAATGACCTCTTTAAGAATTTTATATATCACTTTTCATATAATCTCAAGCATAATATTAATATTATGGATTTAAGCCAAGATAAATAGAAGACTAGTGAAATTTTTGATGTATAATTATAACATTGGAGAGCACTAGCAAGCTAGTTTACTCACAATCTATCAGACAAACAATTGGATATGATATTTACTAAGAGATTACATAGCGTGATATCCTACCATCTTGAGCTACATTGTCATAATACATTCAAAAATGTTATGGTAAAAGGCATATGGATTTAAAAATCCCTTCTCAATGAAAGCATACTCAAGCTATCCTCTTCTAATCAGAACTAAAACTATAATTAAGGTCAGAACCATAATCAAAACTAATCTCAAATACCAGCTTCAACTCTACCTCAATCTAAAAAAAATGAGAGACCTAAACCCTACACCTATAATAAGAAGTTGTTGGAAATGGAGTTATTAAATTATGTCATGTTTAAATGGTGCAAACACTGGTTGTATATTTAACTCCACCCACTCAACAAACACTCCCTCCATACATTCAACCAAGACCTCTAAAAAACCAACTTCCACAAAATCAAAACCAATTAAAATCCTCTCTTTGAGGAGAAGACAACCCATTGCCCAATAATTTAGTGACCTTGGTGAGCCTATTGAGTTTGTGTTCTAAAGATTTATTCAAAAAAATATTATCAATTAAATGATACCAAAACCATTTCTTGAAGTGATCCCTTTCCTCAAATGGTACAAAGAACATGAATTTTGTGAGTATCATCATGTTAGAGGACATTCCATAAGATGGTGTATCCAACTCAGACATTTTATTGAGAACATACTAGAAAATGGAGAGATATAAAGAGACACCCATGCTTTTATAAATAATATTAACTTGGATATATACTATAATCCATTTTCCCAACATAAAAATATCAACTAGTAGCAGTACCAACAATAACAATATTAGTATTAAATAACTTCACTAAAAATTTAGCAACAACAATGCCAACCACAATAACAACAACAAAATGGTTAAAAACAAAGGTAAAAATGATCAAACTAACAAATGAGGTCATCATGTCATTGAATATACCTATAAAAATGTTGTAGGACACATTTTAGGAGGTCATGTTGCCACCATAACTATTAATGTTAGCCAACTACAAATAGACATAGACCTTCACCCTATAATGCCTATTTTCTAAATGATACCTACCAAACTCCTTGTGTCGATGATTCTTCTACATGCCATGTTGACAATTAGGCACCATACTGTCATGTCCCCTTTTTCATGGACATTGACAGACTTGATGATTAGCCTATTATGCGACCTTCGTAGGCTGATAGGATGGATAGAGGGTCATGATGGAGATTGGCTTGGCTTCAATTTGTAGAACTCCTATAGTTGGCTATCATTTAGGCTATTTCAGACACATTTGGCTTGAGATCCTATTATTTAGGGATATTTGACATGCAGCGGAGTGCCTTTATTTTGGTATGGTCATGTGCGGAATCACTCCCCAGTTCACTAGCTTCGAACAGTTTGAGGATCGGACATATATTGAGGGAGATATTAATATTTGATTGATTTAATCAAATATTAATTATTAAGCCTATTTTTAATTAGAAACCCTAATTCTAATTTAAGGAAACCCTAATTAGGGCAAGCATATCTTTTTGAGGGTATAAGGGTTTCTCATGGAGGCCATTATTGATTATGCATTGATTATTGATTTTGATATTGAAAGAAATTCTTCTGTGAAGACTGAGCCAAGGGTTCCAGGATTCCATTTGTAGTGGAAAACGTCAACTCTTCATTTTGTGCGATTCAAAGGCTGTGAAATATCAGCTGATCTATTGCCAAATTGAGAGATAACTTCATAAAGAATTTATCACAGAGGTTTATAGATTTGAGAGATAACTTCATGCATAAGTTGTCACAAAGCTTTCCAGGTATTTTCTTTATTTAGTTTTGATTCACTAAGTTATACAAATATAGATATTTTGTATTAGAGCTAGATATCTTCAGATCAGGGGTTGAAACAAATAGGGTGTGCCTTATTGGCAGCCGTATAGAGTCCGTACAGATCCGTATAGATTCGCACAGAAACTGACATCGGTAGGTACAAATCCACACAGATACCGACATCGGTAGATAGAGATACCCAGTGACCGACATTGGCTGACTGAAGACCGACGTCGGCAAAGAAGGACCTACAGAGATCGACGTCAGCGACTGTGTGTTCGACACAGCAGGCTGAGATGAGACAGAATTCAGGGTTCATTTCCAGATTGGCAGAAGATTAGGGTTTTAAGACTAGATGTTAATATTCTTTTATTTGTATGAGAGAAGACTGTAATTGTAATTATCTGAACAAGTGATAAGATATTTGATTATCAGATAAGAGATATATTGTGATTTATTTATATTTATTTGAAATTATCTTGCAAAAATTGTATCTTGTTCAGAGCTTTGGTGTTTCTATATTCCCTGTTTGAAGGGGATATTACAGTGGTATCAGAGCTTTTGTGCAGAAAAAAAGGAGCCCCTAAGTAAGGGACATTACACATACCATCTAAGAATCATCATTCCAAGACTCATTACCTACCCATCCAAATACCAAATCCAAGTTCTAGAATTAGATTTTGCAATCACAACTCAACAAGCCTTGGTCACTATCAAAAGACAACAACTAAATATTACAAATAAACCTAATCAAATTTGTTGCATATATCTACCATCCACAAAGACATCTTGAATGAGTATTTGAACCAATCCCTTGTGCCAGGTGATATCACTCTAGACAAATTCCAATCCATGGTAGGACACTTGGCCCCTAGCCAATGTCTCACCTTTGACCAAAGTGATATGTCTTCTCTTGGCCCTATAAATAATAACCCATTATAACTTGAAGTAATTATAATGAACTATTGAGTTAAACATGTCCTTGTAGACAATGGTTCAAGTCTCAACATTTTATCTCTAAAGTTGGTCAAACATCTTGCATATATAGTCATTGACTTAAATCTAAATACCATCATTATCAAGGCATATGATAATGAAGAACAAGAATCTCAAGGTACTATCAGATTTCCAATGGTCATTAGGACATTGACCTGTGATACTTTATGCCATGTTTAAGACCTAGAACTATCTTACAGTCTATTATTGGGCCAACCCTAGATTCATGAAATTAGGGCTATACCTTCTACATTGCATCAACGTATAAAATTTCCACATTCATGGATGGAAGTGACTATACCTATTGATATTCATCCATATCATTATTGAAAATTATTTGAGGCTAGGTATAAAATCTATAATTACCAGTTTATCATGAATCTTATGCCTAAATTAGATAGATAAAAAGTTTTAAAATGAAAATCCATTGAATCAGGCCCCAAAGCTAATTACATTGACCTAGACAACTTAGCCTCTACCCATGCCATGCCTCTACTAGAAATTTCCAACCATTTCTATGTCACTAACAAAGATATTAGAGAATATATCACCCATAATGCATTCCATATTACCAAATTGCACAAAAATCCTAAAGCTTATGGGTGACCTAAGGTTAAGAATACTCATATGGAGTGGGAAACCAAAGGAAAATCTCAGTTAAAAAAGAAAATTATTTTTAAATCATCCTCTACCCTAGAAAAAGACCACTTGGAAGAAGATGCTTCATGGATATACACTAATGAGTTAGTCGAGTATTACCAAAGCATGAAGTATCCTATTCTAAACTAGATTATGTATCTCCTAGATTACAAAGGAAAAGGACTTGGGATATATCAACAAGGCACGATCGAACCATTCTCAATGACCAGTATGAAAGAATCTATGGTATTGGATTTAAACCACCTAGGGGTAACCTTGAAAAAACTATTTAAGTTATAACACTAACAACTACTGGTGATGATGTTGGAAGTGATGTAGGGTCATATTATAGCATCTAATATGACCTTGTAATTATAAATTTCTTTAACCTCCATGCCATTTTCACCATTATCCCTATTTATCAGCCTTCACATTTAATCCTTTACCATCCACAATTAATGGAGTGAGAGTAGCAAGAGTTAACAATGCCATTAGATGAGTTTCAAAATGATGAGGCCATTTATGACTTTCTGGGATTAAGGATTCAAAATTATCTTTGAGACCACAAGCATGGATTTGATATGATATTAGATCCTTCTACCTAATTTGGAGAGTGGGTGAAATTCCCTATCCAAAAACAAAAAATAAATAAATATTAAGGTCTGAAAGTGAAAACTTTTTTGGGAAACTTTTTGATACAAGGAAAAGTAAAGAAAAAGGCAAGTCTCTTGGTCAAATCTAGTTTCTAGCACCATTAGATGGGGATGTTCACCCCTCTTCCTATGAAGCATGAGAGAGATATAGCCCACAATCTATTTATGAATCAAATATCAGTATTAAGGATCGATAGGATTTTATATAGATTGTTAAAGAGTGTCTTGAGGTATTTGTATCATGGTCAATGCTAGAACTAGGAGATTCTTATTCATCATATTTAGGAGAATTAGATGAGCTAGTCCATCTAGAGGAGTTTGTCATTTCATTTTAGTTTAACTCCTTGTAAAATATTCTAGATGATGGTTCTACACTAATTGTGGAAGACACTTTAGAGGTGAATAATGAGACTCGAGAGGACCTAAAGAGGATTAAACTAGGTTCATCCCTCACTGAGGAAGAACTTGAATCTTTTACAGTTTTACAATCCTTTTGAGGGAATTTGTTGACATATTTGTATGGGCCTATTCAAAAATTTTAGGTTTGGACCCACCTTGTTTTTACACCATCTCATTCTATATCTTGATGCCAAACCTATTAAATATAAGTCACGTAAGATTCATCTTTGTAATTTTATATTAGTAAAGAAAGAGATGGAAAAATCTTAAATGCAAAATGCATCAGACTAATTGACTATTTAGAGTGGATTTCAAACATTGTGTCAGTGAGAAAGAAAATAAAAGGTATTAAGATATGTATTGATTTCAGAGATATCAATAAAGCCTACCCGAAATATGAGTTTTCTTTACTTAATATTGACATTATAGTCGACTCAATGGCTGACTATGAAATGTGTTGTTTCCAAAATTAGCTCAGCTCATTTTTGGAACAACCCCCTGCGAAACTTGTCTATTTTGCCCTTTGTCTCTCTAAGTCTATTTTTGAGATGGGTTTTTCTCATTCTCATCTTGGCCCAACTACACCGTCTGAAATTTGTAACACCTTTTCATTACGTTTTCCCCAAAATGTGAAGGTTGTTACAGTCTTGATATGACCAGGGGACCAAAATTTGGCTTTTTTAGAGTCAGTGTTTTTCTTCCATTTTCATGCACAGGCAAAAAATTTCACCGCCAGTGCATTTCTTCCTTTCACATGTAGGAGTGGCAAAATTTGCAACCCCTACATCTAGACCTGCACGGGCAACAAATTTTTTTGCCCCTACATTTTTTTTATCTCTCACATGAAAGAGTGGCAAAATTTGTTACCCCTGCATGTCCCTTCTAAATTCCCAGTGCAAGGGCGACGACTTTTGCCACCCCTACACTGCCTCAGTTTTTGTGCATGGCATTTAATGTCATGCTTACCAGGTTGTTGGGGTTGATTTTCACCCCATTTAATCTAGTTTTAACCTCATTTTGCTTCATTCTTCCTCTCTTCCTCCTACCCTTTGCCTCTAGATGATCCAACAAATGGGTCAAAGTGCATTTTGATAGATTTGAGCTCATGGCATGCGTACTTTCCCAGGTAGGTTTTGTATTTGGGGTTTATTTCTCTTCTCTTTAAGTTTCCTTTCATTCTTGTTTTTGTTTTTCCCCCTTCTTCGTCGGCCTTCCAGGCTTCCTCTTCATGTTAGGGTGGTGAATTTCACCACCCTCCATTATTGCCTGCGGATTTCTTGGTCTTCCCTACTACTGGTGGTAATTTTTGCCACCCTAGCCTTGTCTTTTCTCTTCACCTACATTGGCAACAAAAATTGCTACCTATATAGGTTCGCCCATTACCTGCAGGGGTGGCAAATTTTGCCACCCACGCAGGCTGAACATACACAAGTGGTAATTTTTGCCACCCTATACTTTCCAGACCAACCTACACGGGTGGAAAAATTTGTTGCCTGTACTCCCTTTTTCTCACTTACTTGTAGGGGTATTGAATTTCACTGTGCATGCAGGTCGAACCTACATAGGTGGCAAATTTCACCATCCCTGTACTTCCCTATACATTCTTCATGCATGGGCAGCGAATTTCACTGCTCGTGCACTTTTTTCTTTTTCCCCTTCATGCAAGGGCAGTTAATTTCACCACCCATGCATGCTTGTTCATTTCACATGCTTGGGTGGCGAATTTTGCCACCCTTACATTTTTCCTCCAAATTTCTCCAACTTTAGAAAAAAATTTCTCTTTTTCATTTTTTATCTTCCTCCCTTTTTCCCTCATTTTTTGACACTGTTTCTGATATGGCCCTGTTAAGTGCCCTTCCTTGGTCATGATCACCCAACGTGTGAATTCCCTAATTTGCCCACTATTCCCTAATTGCATGATCATGATTGCAGTTCCCCCTAAAGATTCTTGTTCATCGGCACCTGCTCAATCAAGACCAGTTCCAATGACTGAGGCTTCTTCAAAAAAGTCAAAAGCCATGAAGTACCGGTACCAAGGCATTTTTTTGATCACTTCGGTCACCTCTAATGTCGATGACATTAGAGATATAGAGATTGGCCATGTGGATATGGCTAAGTTTGTGACCAAAACCAAGGCAACAAACCTAAACTCTAAAATGAAGAAGATCATCGAGAGCAACATACATCTGGTTGCCACGTTCCCAGTAGTAGCACACCATATGAAATTAATCCTATAAAGCACCCAGTTCTACAACAAAGAGACCAGATCAGTATCAGATGCTAGTGGCAACATAATAATTTGGTTGGACCCTGAATTCATTGATAAAGTCTTCATGTGCCCTCTTGCTACTGAAGTGCTAAGAATTGACTTCGTAGAAGCACAAAAAGAGTATGACAAGGATCCCGAGAGGGTAAAGAAGGTAATGAATAACAGGTGGCTTAAGGCCCCTAGAACCAACTTGTCTAGATGGCCATAGAATTTTTTGAGGAGTGATTTCATTGAATAAGTTGGTGACTTGATCACCCTTCTCAACAGAGTGCAAGGCCTCCCATCTTCCTCACAATTCCACAAATGGATGCATCCCTTCATCAAGATCATTCTCCAAGAGAAGCAAGTCATCTTCCGGGGTGAGAAAATCAACAATGCTCTTCACAAGCAGTTGACCAATGTATCAACGACTTTGAAGTTCTATATGACTTTGTACCTGGTGTACATTGTGGCCTCCATGCAAACCTTTCCAGTTTTGATAACTAAAGGAGACAGGAAGACCACCCCAGTCTACTCATATTACCCTCAGTTAACACTACAAGGATCAATCTGTCATTTCAAGAGAGTAAATGACACCTTCATAGTATTTTTGTGCCTCTTTAACCCTCAGCCCGAATAGAAAATAATATTTGATGAAGCCTGGACGGTCATCAATGACTATGGCTGTATGTTTCTACAATTTCTCTCCTTCTACTATCTTCGGGTTGGCTTTTTCCAAGGCTATCCCTATATGCTCCCCAGGCTTCCTTCTAATAAGTTAGTCCTAATGGAGCTGTGTAGACAAATGGTTGTCATACACACTAGGCAAATGGAACTGAAAAAGCTAGGTTTCAGGTTTCCAATTGAAATTGGTAGATACTCAATTTTGACAGCAGCTAAGGCCAAGGTCATAGAGATAGAGATGCAACCGGTTACTATGAAACAATTCAAGAGAAGGGACAATTTTGAGTATAGAGGTGTCAAAGACATGATTAGAAGAAAGACTCAATTTCATGAGCCTATGATCATAGACATCTGGGTAGACCTAAGAACAGCTAAATAAATTAGGAGGATGGACTATAGCAGGCTCACTCTGGAGAAAATCAAATATTTGGGACTTGTAGATATTCCCTCCAATTTGGTCGATGATAAGGACATTATCAATAGCAGGTACCTAGCTGAGAAGGTTGATGGCTCACATCTTCCTCCTACCCAATGGTCCCAAAAAGAACTGAATTCTTTGAGGAAGAGATTTAAACCAATATTGGCTAACACCAATGATTCGTTAATAGCCAAAGGGATCATGTTGAAATATTTCATTACAAGATCAGAGGTTGAATTCTAGGTGGAAATAAGGAAGAAGGTAGAAAATAGGACTAAGAACAAAGGTGATGTTCCTTCTCCATCTAGGCCTCACAAGCCTAGAATCATCTTTGTTTCTAAGAAATAAAAATTTGTTGAGGAGCCAAAATCAACAACTAAGGGAGTCAGAGAACAAAGCTCTCAAGAACAGGCAGCTCAGTAAATGGAGATAGATGACAAGCCCTTGGAGTAGCAAAGGAATGAGCCTCTACCTTCCTAGGAAGGGGCATAGCCACTGACAGATGTCTCTCCTTCACCACCTCTTTCTCCTATCAGTGTTCCTTCTTTTGGAGCCACCTCTCCTCCCAAATTCATGTTTGGCAATCCTCAGGGTGCTTTTAGAGATACTCTTCATTCCTCTAGATCTATTCCTAATCTGGCATCTCCTTCCTTCAATCTAGGAGAAAGCTCTACCCTTGATCAATCAATAGCCAGTACGGTTTCACTAGTTACTCCAACCACGACCACTGTTACCACTATCAGTGTAGAAGTTACCATAGTAACACTAGCTGCAAGAACCATTTCCACAATAGGTACTTCTTCTCTCCCTCCTTGGATGTCAGCTTTCATGCCCAAAAGAAAGAAGCTAGCCATCTCTATAGATGACTTCGATTTTAGCAAGATAGTGCTGGTGAAAGCTAAGGCCCCTAAGAGACCAAGGATCCTCTCAAAATTGGTAAATAAAAAGGGGCATAAATTTCTAGAAATAGCTAAACCACCGCAGGATGTAACCCTTGAGGGTTTTGACATGAGCACCTATTCCATCTCTCATGTTGAACTTGGAAAAGTTACGAAGGTGCGAAAAGCGATCTACAATCTGCAACGGACATCATGGTCTAGAAATTTGACAAAGAAAAAGAGATGGACTACTATAAATCCAAGGCAGAGCAATTGACTACAGTAGTCAGGAAATTCACCCTTCCCCCTGAAGCAGCAACCACAGAGGCCTTTTCCATAGATGAACCTATCATTCAAAAGGTAGAGAAAACCTATATAAAAGGGAAAGTGCTAGAAGATTACATTAAAAAAATGCACACTCATGGAATTTCCTTACTTACTGAGGTTGCCAAAAAAATGGACAAGATGAAGAAGGTGAGGACGAATTTGGAGGACCTTGTCTCACTTATTTCTTAGGACATTGATAGTACAGAGAAATATCTTAGCAAGTGGAGGGCAATAAAAGATCTGAAGAAAAGCACCTTGATATCCATCGGTGTTATTTCTAGCAAAGATTTCTATGTTGAGATTAAGGAATCACTGTTATACAGAGTTTAGGTACTCAAGGAGTTGATTGAAGATCTCGAATCTTCCAAGGATGCTAGCGAGAAAAGTGACACGGGCTTGTTGAATAGACTGGAAGAACAAGCTTGTGACCTCACCTCTAGGGATAATCAATTTCTCTCAGTAGAAGAGATGATCTAAGGATTCAGAGGTATGATTCAGAGGGATTTTAAAGAAAAAGCATTCTCAATGACTTTTGTGGATAACATTTTAGATACTTAGTTGACTCTGGATAATCTAAGATCCAAGTTAATGAGTCAAGCCAAGGCAATCACAACATTGAAAGATGTTGTAATCAGGGCCAAGGTCATCTTCAAGAACACCATTGCACCAGACATTATAAGAATTCAGGCATTTATTGTTATGTACGATGCTCATCTGAAGAAGTCTGGTGGCAAGAGTTGTACCTTTTTCCCCTTCTCTCTTCTCTTCTCATGCACTTTTGTCATGTAAAAGTGCATGCAATTTTGTAATATGTAATTCCATGTAAAATATCCAAAAAAATATCTCAAAACTCAAAGATGACTCATCTTTGACCGAGATATTTTTATATTATAATCCTTTTTATTTTGAAGGTTTCTCCCTATATATAGAGGGGACCTATTTTGTAAAGAGATCTCTGATAATTAAGAGCAAAAACTCTGCTAAAATTGAGACACTTCTTGAGACTTTGTGCTCAACTTGTAAATCATATTTTGTTGAATGAATGAGAAGCAGGTTTATTTCAGACTTTGTGTTGAAGTTATCTGCGTTATTTAGGAAATAGTTTTTATGTCCTCTTTCCTGATAATCTCTTATTTGTTTGATTTAATAAGCAAAGTGTGTGTGTTGATATTATTTGAGGATGTTTCTCAAATATAAAAGAGAGACTTTGAGCTACTTTTATCTTTGTGATCCTTTTATCCTTTGTAGTTTCAAGTGAAGACTTTGTGCTTCATTTCACTCTATGGTTACGCGTACTCTAAATCGGTGAAGGAGATAACGAAAGACTTTGTGCTTACGTAGGTTTCTTTGCTAACTTTGTTACTCACTTCAGGTGATTTTTTGCTCTATGGTGGATACCATTCCTAAAAGAAGAGGAATGTCGTTGGCTAATGACCAAGATTTCTCTCTCTTGTTCCTTGGACATCACCTCTGAAAAAAGAGAGGTGGATGTTGTTATACCATCCCAAGTATTATTTTTTGCTTAATTATATATACATATAGCACATAAATATTCATAGGAAACCTCCCCTTGATGAGAGGAGAGATTTACCTCATCTAGATTTGGTAAACCCACACTTTTTATGATGTAAATCTCCATGTGATGTGGTTGATATACCAATTTTGTCATTAGTTAGTTGATGACAAAATATTCAGCCAACAGTTTTTGGCGATTTCGTTGGGGAAGAGCGCATAGTTTGAAGTCTCAAACTTCAAACTGAAGCAGATCCTGCTCTTTTCCATTTTCGTTCTGCAATCTGGCAACTCCGTGTTATACTAGAGGCCAAAAATCCCAAGGTGTTTTTGACCCTACTTTTGAGTTAGTGCAAAAGAGTAATTTTGAGTTGTTTCCTCTACAATCTCACCTTAGACGAACTAAGACCTTCCTCCTAGCCCTACCAGGCCATCAACACAAAGCGAAACTTCTTCTATTTCTATCTGAGCTTTACCTATCTAAGCTCCACCTAGATTAGTGATCTCACTTTTGCATAATCAAATCATGGCTCAAGGTTCTTAGGGTAATTCTTTCGATCCACTGAATTTGACTCCACCTCTACATGAGCTTCCACACAGTTCAAGGAAGAATTTTCCCAAATTCTTCAATGATGGGAAGGTTCATCCTGATGAGCACATTGTAGCTTTCAGCATATCCTATGGTGTCATAGGTGTGGAATTTGAAGACGTAGTGGTCAGGCTATTTGTAGAGACACTATAAGGTGCTGTTATAGACTAGTTCACCTACAGAGAGGATCAATAACTGACTGGGACACCCTAAAAGACAAATTTGAAGCCAGATTCAAGCTTGCAAAAGATGCACATGCCTTGCTAGCCTAACTCACTCAGATGAAGAAAGAGCCTCATGAGCCTATGAGGGACTTCATTACCAGGTTCAACAAGCTAAGACATAAGATTCCCATGATTGCCCAGCTGACACCTCAGAATCTCATGTGTTTCTTCATCAACTCACAACTGCCTGAAGTGAGTTTCTTGTTGAGATGGGCCAAACACCTAGACCTTGTTGCTGCTCAGAACTTGGCTACTGAGGTAGAAGATGACCTTATCTTAGTAGGAAAGATAAGGAGAGACCCTAATAAAGGTAAATCATCTTCATCTTTTGAGTATTCACCTACAGCCACCATTGACCCGATGGTACAAAAGCTAGAAAATGAAATGTTAGCTCTCAAAAAGCAAATGGCGCAAGGAATGTCATCTACTCTTGCATATAGAGATATGCCCAGGAGGACATTTTAGAATAAAGTATACCAAGGCAATGCTGCCAAGAATTAGAGACATCGAAATCATCTTCCCCCTCCACAGAGGAACCTCACCCTTGAAGCGCCTCCAAACAACTCAGCGGTCAGATATCTAGAAGCTGAAGCGGATTCCTCATTTCAACCCAAGTTAAATCTCAAAGATAATGCTAATCTCTTTACTGAGGAAGAAGAAGAATTAGCTGTCGACTCCAATATTGGTTTCTTAGACTACCAGGATGAAGCTAGAAGTCAAGGAGAAGGGTTGGATGGATCTTATGCTATTTTCACCAGATCTCAAAGCCAGTCAGCTCCACGGGCTGACAAAGGAAAAGCAAAAGAAGAACCTCAGCTGGTGGTCTCCATCGCTAAGTAAGAGACTCCATTGCCTCCTCAATTAAAAGATCAGGTAACTCACAAAAAAGTAAGTACCTCCAACCGCCCTATACCTTCCACCTCTATTGCTTAGACCAGTGCCACACCTACTAAAGATCCAGATGATGGACTCTCTTCCTTTGTTTTAAATTCTTTTCAATCATTTTATATAATTGATCACACTAGAAAGACTAATATCCAAATGACAGAGATTAAAAATTTGAGGGCTAACCCTGAACAATTTGATAGGTTGGTAGAATATGTGAAAAATAAGGCCATCCCCACAGGACAAGATTCTTCAAAGGTCATTCATGATCCCCCCAAGGATAAGTCCACCCAAAATAATCTTGTCGTGACTCCTCCAATTGCTCCCAGGAAAATAGAACCTTTTTATGTTTCCCTGCTTATAAATGGTTACAAATTGAGTAATTGCATAATAGACTCCGGAGCCTCGGATAATGTCATGCCTGCCAAGGTGGTAGATTTCCTTGGTCTAACTTTGACCAAAACTTTTGGAAGGTGTTTTTCTATGGAAAATAAGCAAGTCCCACTCCTTGGTCAAATAAAAGATGCCCAATTTACTTTCACAACTTTTCCAGAAAAGAGGATAAAAATGATAGTTCTAGTGGTTGATGTTCCAGCCTCTTACAATGTCTTGCTTGGGTAAAAATTTTACAAGGATGTTGGAGGTGAGCTGAGCATGGACTTGTCAGAGGCAAGGATCCAAATTCAAGGTGTCATGAAGAAATTGCTTCCTGAAAAATAGGTAAGATATGTAGTCACCTAATCATCAGCACTAAAATCTCAAATTTTATTTGAGTCTTCTGGCATGGGAAACTACTTCCTATCTATGGATGAAGTCCATGAGGCATCCAATGAAACTCCTATAGGTGATGACTTGGAAATGTGTTCAGCTAACACAGCAGTAGAATCAGCATAGCAAAATGAATGCATGGAAGAACCTCTTCCCCTAGATGAAGAAGCTTTCAAAGAAAAAGTGGTGTCTAATGGGATATGGATCTTAGAATTTGATGGTAGCTACTCTTTTACCAGTTTAGGAGCCAGAGTTGTGTTGGTATCTCCTCAAGGAGATATTGTTCCTTTATTCTACAAGTTGTAGTTCAACAACACCAACAACACAGCTGAGTACAAATCCCTTTACTTAGATTACAAGCTGCCAGAGAAAAGGGCATTAAAATAATCCATGCTAAAGGGGGTGTTGAATTGGTGGTTTGCCAGGTAAGAAACCTCTATCAAACCAAGAATGAAAGATTGTGCCAACAATGTTGTCTGAGACCAAATTGAAAATTTTGATGCTTTTAACATCTTTGTTGTTTCAAGAGAATTCAATAACTAGGCAGATGCATTGGTTGTTTATGCTACTCTCTTGATTCCTCACCTAGATTTTAAAGGAGATAAGTACACTATTGAACTGGCCTTTCGACCAAGTGTACTTGATAATGTCAGTCATTGGCAAGTATTCAACAATGACGATCAAATCATTGCCTTCTTGGAGTAAAAGGATAGCTTCAAACAACTGCATTTTAAAGGTAGTGAACTTAGAGAATGTGAAGTAACTTCTGAATCAAATGCAAACACAGGTGAGGATTTCATGCAACTTAAGGGGAATAAGATTCCCAAAGGCCTGGTTTTCCTAGAGAAATTGTTTGATAACCATGACAGGTTTATTAAATAATAGCGAACAGATTCAAACTCCTCCCAAGATTTTGATCAAATAAACTTGGGAACCAAGGGAGATCCTAAGATGATAAACATTAGGAAATGATACACTCCTGAGGAGAGATTCTAGCTTACTAATCTACTTCACCAATATATAGATGTCTTGGCTTATTCCTATGATGACCTGAAATCACTTAGGCCTGATGACATTCACCACAACATTCCTTTTAAGGCAAATTATGTACCTTACAAGCAAAAGTCTAGGCAATATAATCCAAAAATCTCAGGTACCATTTTGGCTGAGATACAAAAAATGCTTGATGCTTGAATAATTTTCGCAATCCATCACTCCACCTAGATTGCCAACATAGTGCCTGTCAGAAAAAAAATGGTGAAATTCAAATCTATGTAGATTTCAAGAACTTGAATTAGTTATCTTTAAAAGATAACTACCCCTCCCTATCATGGATCAAGTTCTATAAATGGTAACAGGTTCAGAGATGTTATCAATGCTAGACGGTTTCTCGGGGTACAATTAGGTTGAAGTTGGAAAAGCAAATCAGCATAAGACTGCTTTCACCACACCTTGGGGCACCTTCGCCTACCGAAGAATGCCTTTCAGTCTGATAAATGTAGGTGCCACATTTTAAAGAATGATGGACCTCACTTTCAAGGATGAGATTGGTAAGTTCATTGTAGTGTACCTGGAAGATTTGATGGTATTTTCAAAGCACCGTTCCAACCATATCCACCATTTACAAAGAATACTAGAATGTTGCCATCAGAATAGTATTTATTTAAATCCAAAGAAATATATCTTTGCGGTGACTAAAGGAAAACTTTATGGACACATTGTGTCCTAAGAAGTTATTAAAATTGACTTGAAAAGAGTCAAATCCATCCAAGAACTTACTCTGCCAACCAGTAAGACTACGGTTCACTCATTCTTTAGAAAGGTGAATTTTCTTCGAAGGTTCATTCTCGAGTTCATTGAGAAGACTCACCACATCGTCAATATGATGAAAGGCAATGCTACCTTCAGGTGGACCATAGAGGGAAAATCAGCCTTCAGAGACATCAAAGAAGCAATCACTCGCGCACCAATCTTGGTTTGTCCAAACTGCACTAAAATTTTTAAAATATACAGTTATGCTTCGAAACATACACTCTCAGCTATTTTAGTTCAGCAGAACCCAAAAGGCATAGAATCTCTTATTTCCTTCATGAGTTTTCCACTCAAGGCTCATGAGCTAAAATATTCCAACATGGAAAAGAATGCATATGCGGTGGTTAAAGCGGTCAAGCATTTTAGATTTTATATCTTCAACTCACACACTGAAGTTCTCATTCCTGATACAATGGTCAAGTCCATTTTGACTCAATAGGAGTTTGGTAAAAAGAGGGGTAATTAGATCACCAAGATTTAGGAGTTTTATCTAGACATCAAACCTACCAAACTCGTGTGGGGAAAGGGTCTTTGTCAGTTGATTGCCAACAACATTCTTGAGGAAGTAAAAAATGAAGAAATAGAGATCGAAGGCACACCCACAGTCCTCTTTGTTGCCACTACTGATGAGTGGTATTCTGAAATCACCTATTTTTTGACCTATGGTGAGTGTCTCGCTCATCTCTCCTATAAGAAAAAATAGAATGTTAAACTGAAGGCTGTTAGCTATGTTTTATGGGATAATGGTCTATATAAAAGGAACCTAGACGGGGCATTTATTTGTTGTGTTGATAAGGTACAACAAGATAAACTCTTGGAGTCTTTCCATGATTCGACATGTGGAGGACATTTTTATACACCAGTGATAGCACATAAGATTTTGCGAGCAAGATACTATTGGCCTACACTATTTTAGGATGCCTACAAATGGGTGCGTAGGTGCGAACTGTGTCAACAATTCATCAGAAAGCCTAAACTAACTACCTTACCTCTCAAGCCAGTAATAATCAAAGAACCTTTCCAATAATGGGATATTGACTTCATTGGCACAGTCAACCCATCTTTGAGTGCCGAACATGATTATGTCCTCATGGCAATTGATTACTTTACCAAGTGGGTGGAGGCCATCCCAACTAAGCATGCTACATTTGAAGTAGTGTGCAATTTTCTTAAGGAAAATATCATTTCCCGGTTTGGGGTCCCACTCAAAATTACAATAGATAATGCAACCAATTTTTCTTCATGTGAAATTACTCAATTTTGCTTTTATTATGGGATTACCCTATCCCACACTTCAGATTATTTTCCATAGGGAAATGGCCAAACAGAATCGAGCAATAAGAACCTGGTCGCTATTATCAAAAAATTGGTAGATGATAATCAGAGAACGTGGCACAAAGCAATGTTTGATGATTTATGGGTGGATCAAATTACACCTAAGAGGGCCATAGGTATGGTGCCTTTCCAACTTCTATATGGCTTAAATGCAAAGATACCCATCACTCTGGAACTTCTAGCACTCAAGTTAGCCAAAGCAATCGAAGATTCAACCTTCAAAAGTTCGATCGATAAAATAATCATGTGTTTGACTGAACTAAATGAGCAACGAATCATGGTGGTGGATCGGATTACGGCACATCAAAACTAGGTGAAGAAACTTTTTGATAAAAAGGCTAAGGTCTGTGATTTTCAAATTGGAGATCAAGTCTTGTTATGGGATAAGAGGAGGAAACCGAAGGGAATGCATGGCAAATTTGACTCCTTATGGAGGGGTTCGTTCACCATTCGACAACTCTATAGAGAAAATAGCTTCTTGCTGGAGTATTAGGATGGAATGATGTTTACACTACCCCATAGTGGGCAATATTTGAAGTTGTTCAGTCCTTGAAGCTTAGATGGATCCACGTGTATGTGTGTGTGTGTGTGTGTATATATATATATATATATATATATATATATATATATATATATATATAGTTTTTACATTTTGTCTATTTTTCTTTCATTTTTAGCTTGAATCCATAGCGCAATGGCTTGGATGAAGGCACTTAGAGACTGGTTTCTACTCCCATTGATTGTTTTGATTAATAGAAGTTCTCTAACAGGAGCCAGCTATTATTTCCAAAATCAGCTCAGCTCATTTTTGGAACAACCCCTTGTGAAACTTATCTGTTTCACCCTTTGTCTCTCTAAGTCCATTTTCGAGATAGGTTTTTCTCGTTCTCATCTTGGCCCAACTACACCGTCTAAAATTTGTAACACCTTTTCATTACATTTTCCCCAAAATGTGAAGGTTGTTACAGTCTTGATACAAAAAAGGGACCAAAATCTAGATTTTTTGGAGTCAGTGTTTTTCTTCCATTTACATGCATCGACGGTGAATTTTTCCGCTAGTGCATTTCTTCCTTTCACATGTAAGAGCAGTAAAATTTGCCGCCCCTACATCTGGACCTGCACAAGTGGCAAATTTTGCCACCCCTACATTTTTTTAATCTCTCACATGTACGAGCGGCAAAATTTGCCACCCCTACATGTCCCTTCTAAATTCCTAGTGTAAGGGCAGTAAATTTTGCCACCCCTACACTACCTCAGTTTTCATGCATGGCATTTAATGACACACACGCTGGGTTGTTGGGGTGAATTTTCACCTAATTTAATCTAGTTTTAACCTCATTTTGCTTCATTCCTCCTCTCCTCCTCCTACCCTTTGCCTATGGATGATCCAGTGAATAAGTAAAAGTGTGTTTTGACAGATTTGAGCTCGTGGTGCACATATTTTCCCAAGTAAATTTTATATTTGGAATTTATTTCTTCTTCTCTTTAAGTTTGCTTTCATTCTTGTTTTTTTTTCCCCCTTCTTCATCGGCCTTCTAGGCTTCTTCTTCATGCTAGGGTAGTAAATTTTGCCACCCTCCATTCTTGCCTATAGATTTCTTGGTCTTCCCTACTACTGGCGATGATTTTTACCACCATAGCCTTGTCTTTTCTCTTCACTTGCATTAGCGGTGAAAATCACTGCCTATACAGGTTTGCCCATTACCTATAGGGGCAGCAAATTTCACCACCCACGCAGGTTGAACATGCATGGGTGGTGATTTTTTCTGCCCTACACTTTCCAAACCAACCTGCACAAGCAGTAAAATTCACTGCCCATGCTCCCTTTTTCTTGCTTACCTGCAGGGGCAACAAATTTTGCTGCCCACACAGGCTGAACTTGTATGGGCATTGAATTTTTCCACCCCTGCACTTCCCTATACATTCTTCATGCATGGGAGGCAAATTTCACCGCCCGTGCACTTTTTTCTTTTTCCCCTTCATGCAAGGGTGGTGATTTTTGCCACCCATGCATGCCTATTCATTCCACATGCTTGGGCGGCAAATTTTGCCACCCTTGCAGTTTTTCTCCAAATTTCTCCAACTCTAGAGAAATTTTCCTCTTTTTCATTTTTTATCTTCCTCCCCTTTTTCCCTCATTTTTCAACTTGGTTTCCAACTTGGCCCTGTTAAGTGCCCTTTCTTGGTCATGATCACCCAACATGCAAATTCCACAATTTTCCCACTATTCCCTAATTGCACGATCATGATTGCAGTTCCCTATGAAGATTCTTGTTCATCGGCACCTGCTCAATCAAGACCAATTCCAATGACTAAGACTTCTCCAAAAAAGTCAAAAGCCATGAAGTACCAGTACCAGGGCATTTTTTTATCACTTCGATCACCTCTAATGTCGATGACATTAGAGATATAGAGATTGGCCACATGGATATGGCCGAGTTCGTGACTAGAACCAAGGCAATGAACCCAGACTCTGAAATGAAAAATATCATCGAGAGAAACATTAATCTAGTTGTCACTTTTCTAGTAGCAGCACATCATACAAAATTCATCCTCCAGAGTGCCCAATTCTATAATGAAGAGACCAGATCAGTGTCAGATGCTAATGGCAACATAATAATTTGATTAGACCCTGAATTTATTGATAAAGTCTTCATGTGCCCTCCTACTACTAAAGTGCTGAGAATTGACTTCGTAGAAGCACAAAAAGAGTATGACAAAGATCCTGAGAGGGCAAAGAAGATAATGAATAACAGGTGGCTTAAATCCCCCAGAACCAACTTGTCTAGATGGCCATAGAATTTTTTGAGGAGTGATTTCATTGAAGAATTTGGTGACTTGATCACCCTTCTCAGCAGAGTGCGAGGCCTCCCATCTTCCTCACAATTCCATGAATGGATGTATCCCTTCATCAAGATCATCCTCTAGGGTAAATAATTCATCTTCTAGGGTGAGCAGATCAGTAATGCTCTTCACGAGCAGTTGACCAAGGTATCAGCTACTTCAAAGTTATATATGACTTCATACCTAGTGTAGATTGTGGCCTCCATGCGAACCTTTCTAGGTTTGACAACTAAAGGAGATAGGAAAACCACCCTAGTCTACTCATATTACCCTTAGTTAACACTGTAAGGATCAATCCATCATTTTAGGAGAGTAAATGATGCATTCTTCATGGTATTTTTGTGCCTCTTCGACTCTCAGCTCAAATAGAAAAGAATATCTGATGAAGCCTAGACGATCATCAACGACTATGGCTGTATGTTTCTATAATTTTCCTCCTTTTTCTATCTTCGGGTTGGATTTTTCCAAGGCTATCCCTATATGCTCCCTAGTTTTCCTTCTGATAAGTTAGTCCTAATGGAGCTGTGTAGATAAATAGTTGTTGTACACACTAGACAAATGGAACTGAAAAAGCCAAGTTTCAGGTTTCCAATTGAAATTGACAAATACTCAATTTTGACAGCAGCCAAGGCCAAGGTCATGGAGACAGAGATGCAACTGGTTACTATGAAATAGTTCAAGAGAAGGGACAATTTTGACTACAAAGGTGTCAAAGACATGATCAGAAGAAAGACTCAATTTCATGAGCCTATGATCGAAGACATCTGGGTAGACCTAAGAATAGCCAAAAAAATTAGGAGGATGGACTACAGTAGGCTCACTCTAGAGCAAATTGAATATTTGGGGCTTGTAGATATTCCCTCCAATTTGGTCAATGATAAATACATTATCAACAGTAGGTACTTAGCTGAGAAGGTTGTTGGCTCACCTCTTCCTCCTACCTAGTGGTCTCAAAAAGAGCTGACTTCTTTGAGGAAGAGATTTGAACCAATATTGGCTAACACAAATGATTTGTTAACAGCCAAAGGGATCACATTGAAAGAGTTCATTACAAGATTAGAGGCTAAATTTCAGGCAAAAACAAGGAAGAAATTAGAAAATAGGACTAAGAACAAAGGTGATGTTCCTTCTCTATCTAGGCCTCACAAGCCTAGAATCATCTTTGTTTCTAAGAAATCAAAAGTTGTTGAGGAGCTGAAATCAATCTAAGGGATAGGCAGCTCAACAAATAGAGACTGATGATAGGCCCTCAGATCAGCAAAGGACTGAGCCTTTACCTTCCCAAGAAGGGGCACAACCATTTACAGACGTCTCTCCTTCACCACCTCTTTCTCCTTTCAGTGTTCCTTCTTTGGAGCTTCCTCTCCTCCCAAGTTCATTTTTGGCAATCTTCATGGTGCTTCTGGAGATACTCTTCATTCCTCTAGAGCTATTCCTAGTCTGACATCTCCTTCCTTCAATCTAGGAGAAAGCTCTACCCTTGATCAATCAACGATTGATACCGATTTCACCAGTTACTCCAACCATGACCATTATTACCACTAGTAGTGCAGAAGTTACCACAGTAATACTAACTACAAGAACCATTGCCACAACAGGTACTTCTTCTCTCCCTCCTTGGATGTCAGCTTCACGCCCAAAAAAAATAAGCTAGTCATCTCTACAGATGACTTTAATTTTAGCAAGATAGTGCCGGTGAAAGCTAAGGCCCCTAAGAGACCAATGATCCTCTCAAAATTGGTAGAGGAAAAGGGGCATAAATTTCTAGAAATAGCTAAACCACTGCAGGACGCAACCCTTGAGATTTTTGACATGAGCAGCTATTCCATCTCTCATGTTAAACTTGGAAAAGTTACTCATGAAGGTACGAAAAATGATCTACAGTCTGCAATGGACATCATGGTCTAAAAATTTGACAGAAAAAGAGATGAAGGACTACTATAAATCCAAGGTAGAGTAATTGATGGTAGTACTCAAGAAATTCACCCTTCCCCCTAAAGCAGCAACCCTAGAGGCCTTTTCCATAGACGACCCTGTCATTCAAAAGGTAGAGAAAACCTATATAAAAGGGAAAGTGCTAGAAGATTATATTGAAAAAATGCACACTCAGGGAATTTCCTTACTTATTGAGGTTGCCAAAAAAATAGACAAGATGAAGAAGGTGAGGATGGATTTGGAGGACCTTGTCTCACTTATTTCTCAGGACATTGATAGTACAGAGAAATATCTTAGCAAGTGGAGGGAAATAAAAGATCTGAAGAAAAGCACCTTGATATCCATCAGTGTTATTTCTAGCAAAGATTCCTATGTTGAGATTAAGGAATCACTGATATACAGGGTTCAAGTACTCAAGGAGATAATTGAACATCTTGAGTCTTCCAAGGATGTTAGCAAGAAAAGTGACACGAGCCTGTTCAATAGACTAGAAGAACTACCTTGTGACCTCAACTCTAGGGATAATCAATTTCTCTCAGCAAAAGAGATGATCTGAGGATTCAGAGCTATGATTCAGAGGGATTTTCGAAGAAAAAGCATTCTCAAATGACTTCTATGGATAACGTTTTAGGTACTCAGTTGACTCTGGATAATCTAAGATCCAAGTTAATGAGTCATGCCAAGGCAATCACAACATTGAAGGATGTTGTAATCAAGAGTCAGGGTCATCTTGAAGAACACCATTGTGCACTAGATAGTATAGAAATTTAGGCATCTATTGCTATGTACGATGCTCATCTGAAGAAGTCTGGTGGCAAGAGCATGAACCTTTTTTCCCCTTCTCTCTTCTTCTTCTCTTCTCATGCACTTTTGTCATGTAAAAGTGCATGCAATTTTGTAATGTGTAATTACATGTAAAAAAAATCTAGAAAAATATCTCAAAAGTCAAAGATGACTCATCTTTGACCGAGATATTTTTATATTATAATCTTTTTAATTTTGAAGGTTTCTCCCCTATATATAGAGGGGACCTCTTTTGTAAAGAGATCATCTGATAATTGAGAGCAAAACCTCTGCTAAAATTGAGACACTTCTTGAGACTTTGTGCTCAACTTGTAAATCATATTTTATTGAATGAATGAGAAGCAAGTTTATTTTAGACTTTGTGTTGAAGTTATCTGCGTTATTTAGGAAATAGTTCTTATGTCCTCTTTCCTGATAATCTCTTATTTTTTTGATTTAATAAGCAAAGTGTGTGTGTTGATATTATCTGAGGACGTTTCTAAAAGATAAAAGAGAGACTTTGAGTTACTTTTATCTTTGTGATCCTTTTATCTTTTGTAGTTTTAGGTGAAGACTTTGTGCTTTGTTTCACTCTATGATTACGTGCATACTTCTGAATCGGTGAAGGAGATAATCGAAAGACGTTTGTTCTTGCATAGGTTTCTTTGCTAACTTTGTTACTCACTTCAGGTGATTTTCTGCTCTATGCTGGATACCATTCCTGAAAGAAGAGGAATGTTGTTGGCCAACAACCAAGATTTTTCTCTTTTGTTCCTTGGACATCACCTCTAAAAAAAGAGAGGTGGATGCTGTTATACCACCCCAAATATTATTTTTGCTTAATTATATATACATATAGCACATAAATATTCATAAGAAACCTCCCCTTGATGAGAGGAGAGATTTACGTCGTCTAGATCTAGTAAACCCACACTTTTTGTGGCGTAAATCTCCCTGTGCTATGGTTGATATACCCATTTTTTCATCAGTTAGTTGATGAAAAAATATTCACCCAACAAAATGCTCTATCTAATGAATGCATTTTCATGGTATAATCAGATCAAGATTGCACTAGAATACTAGCACAAGACAACATTTACCACTCTGTGGGGAATGTTTTGTTATTAGGTAATATCATTCATACTTAATAATGTTGGAGCCACTTACCAAAGAGCTATGATAGTGATTTTTCATGGCATGATGCATGACGTTGTTGAGGATTATGTTAATGACATTTTGGGTAAATCAAATACATGTGATAATCACCCAACCATACTACAAATAATCTTTGAGAGACTTCGTGATTATAACATTATGCTTAATCCAAATAAATGTGTATTTGACATCACTTCTAGAAAAATGTTAAGTTTATTTATCTCTCGTAAGGGCATTGAAGTCAACCTAGCTAAATTATGTGCAATTATATAAATGCCACCACAATCTACCTTGAAGTAACTCTATAGTCTATAGGGTAAGATTCAATCTATCAAATACTTCATCTCATAATTAGCCAATAAATGCCATCCATTTATGTACTTATTGAAGAAAGGTATTATATTATCCTAAAATGAAGAGTGTCAAATATTATTCAATCATATTAAAGAATTAATTTCCAAACCACCTATTTTATTTCCACCAATGCTAAACAAGACATTACTTCTTTACCTATCAGCAACCAAGAATGCCCTGGGGGCACTTTTAGCACAACACACCAAATAGGGAAAGGAACATGCCATGTATTATTTGAGCTAAACATTGGTCATGTATGAGCACAACTATACATTGATTGAAAAATCCTATTTATAAATGGTGTTCACAACCCAAAAATTACATCATTATATGTTAAACAACAATACCATTATTATCACCAAAGTAGATCCACTCAAGTATCTACTTTCCAAATTAGCTTTATAGGGTCGTATGGAAAAATGGATTATGCTATTGAGTGAGTTTGAAATTGAATATGCCAACCAAAAATATATTAAGGATCAAGTACTCATAGATCATATTTTTTAAGCTCTTCTTCAAGATACTCAACCTCATACATTTGGGTTCCTAGATGAGGCCATGATAACTATTAAAAAAGCAGATGCACCTTGTAGGGATGAATAGTGGAAGATGTACTTTGATGGATCATTCATGACTTATGGATTAGGGGATTGAATATTATTTATTATGCCACAAGGGGATCTCATTCCCAATTCCTTTCATATTTGATTTTCCTACACCAAAAATATGGTCGAGTATGAAGCACTCATTACAAGGGTCCATCAAGTAGTATAGTGTAACTTTTAATATTTACTGGTGTATGGTGATTCTTAATTAATCATCAATTAGGTCATGGCCTAGTACTAGACCAAGGATAAGAATTTGGTACCATATAAATATATGGTTGATAATCTTAAGCTACATATTACCAACATCAAATTAGAGAGAATACATCAGGACAATAACAAAACAATAGATGTTATAGCCACGATTGGTTGCATGATCTAGATCATTGATAGATCTATGGATTATAAATTTATTATTGAACATATCTTAGTGATATCACATGAAAAATCATTTATTAATATGGTTTGTGACATTGTTGGCTCTACATCTCCTTGGTACTCAGATATATATGACTATCTTTAAGACTGAACCATGCCTCCCGATTTGTAACATAAAAAATAAAAAGCCTTTCCCATAAATCCTCTCACTATACCCTACTCAAACCAAACTTATATCAAATAATATATGATGAAACTCTAATTTGTTATTTAACTTCAACAGAATTTGAACTATCATCGAGGGAAGGCCACAAAGGGGTTTGTGGAGCCCATGCTAGTGGGGTAATCTTAACCAAAATGTTACTGTGCATTGGTTATTACTAGCCAATGATGGATAAATATATAAGTGCATATGTGAATAGGTGTGTCAAGTGTCATAAACATGCCAACTTGATTTATGCTCTAACCAAGACACCTAAACCATTGACAACACCATGACCATTCTCAACATGGGGACTTGACCTTGTTGGAAACATTAATCCAACATCTTTAAATGTCGATAAACATATCCTAACTAATATCGAATACTTCACTAAGTGGGTGTAATCCATTCCTCTTAATTATATCACCAGTAAGCATATATCCAAATTCATATTCAACCATCTCATTTTCCACTACGGTATTCCCTATGACATTGTATCTAATAATGGTAGATCATTCAAGAATAAATATGTGAATGAACTTTGTGCTCAATACCACATCAAATAAAATTTATCTACTACTTATTATCCACAAGGCAATAACCAAGATGAGGATTCTAATAAAACCATTATCAATGCTTTAAAGAAGATTGTCAATGGCATTGGTCATAGTTAACACTTATAGCTATTTAATTACCTTTGGGTATATCAAACAATATTCTATAATTCAATAGGATCTATAACCTATCTCACTTGTTTATAGAACTGAATTCATTCTTCCCATTGACATTGAGTTACCTTCTCTCCAAATTTTATTGTGTCACATCATCGACAATGAATACTATAGATTGGATCACTTATAGGAGCCAGACCTACATGATGGCAAATGCTTGGCCACCTTGAATAATTTTCAAGCATCTCAAAACTGATTTAAAGGCCAATGCAATAGGTGCATTAAGAATTATGAATTCAATCTTTGTGACTTAATACTAAAATAGAATCAGAATATGTTAATGCTGAGTCCAAACAAAAGGAAAAGTTTTAACCAAACTAGTCAGGTCCCTATGTAGTTATTACCAACTATGGTTCTAGAGCATACAAGCTTGTTAAATCTAAAGGAGATGAAATTAATGAACCAATGAACATAATTTACCTCAAAAATTTCTATACTTGAGGGATTTGGATTATTATCTACAAGGATCATATAATTTATGTTGTATTATACCTATTCTTTGTACTATAACCTTTATTGTTCTCCCATACCCTTAACCCTTTGCCAAATAGTTCTATTTTTCCTAACACCACCTGTCACATTTGGCCTTGGTTCTAATTAATTTTTACTTTAGGTTCATTTAGTGGTTGATTAAAAATTTAGTTCCAACAATTATTTTAGAATCAAACATTTAAATGGTAGCATATGAAAGCATTATGACAATGGTTATGGTAATTTCATGCTTCATTTTTTGTTACATTCTTACCTTTTGCTACTACTTATAATCACCCATGGGAAAATTAGTACCACTGACTCTTTTCCATTAATTTTTAATTATAATTGTCTATGGGAAAATTAGGGACAACACCTTTACCATGTATTGACACATCACCTTGCCATTATTTTTATCATTTTCATTTACCTAAATTTCTTGTTACTTAATTAGATGCCCTTTGTGTAGGCAAAACTATAGTGACTTGAGGTCCTAAAATGATAATGTAGGAGTACTCAATTCATGTTGAGGTTAGCTTAACCACCCCTTTTACCATGTTCTCACCATTCTTTGAGGATTTTAAGTTTGAATGCTCTCTCCATTTTATGAGCAACCTAATCTACACTCTCACCATTTTGTGATTTGGAATATTTTGTGTATTGTAATTCTCAATCGAATGAAGATGCTTGTAAAATTCCAAAAACATTTGTAATAATTTCAAAACCCTTAAACTTTTGTAAAATATCTATAAAATCTTAAAAAATCATGAAATCATGAAAATTGGCTTAAAATTTCCATGTGAGATATAAAAGACACATAATATTTTAGGATGGGTCATTTTATCTATTCAATTTCATTTCCATACTTCCTTGGTCTTTTTCCTCCCATTTCTGGGAGAACTACATCTCCCTGAGGTCTACATAGACTATATAGGCAGTACCTAGATGCATAGGGTATCTTGGATTAGCTCAACCATACCTTTATTTATTTTTCGACCACTCATTTACCTTAAGGATTCTAAGACTCCTAACTTATTGGCCTTAGCCATATGCTCTAATCATTTTGAAAGTTCATTTTATGAGCATTATGTATTCAAATTTGATACATTAATGATCACTTAGCTACATCTTACACTCATAATTTTTTGAGTACTTAATATTACACTCTCACCTTTTTACTAGCAACTTATTTTTCCAAGCCTTAAATGTAGTCGACATTATGAATACCAATTCAATTAATTTGTAAATAATCATCTCTTAGCTTTTTAGTGTGGTTTTAACCTAAACCATAGTGTCTCACTTGTGAAATTTATTTGTATTGACATTTTCATGATTTTAGAATGCCTTCCCCTCATTTTTCATGTACTTACCATTTTGAGAGACCATTCATATTTTCCTCTACAAGTCAATCATGTTTTCTTATCATCCATTTTTTTCTATTCCTTAACTTGGAAGAACTACATTGGGCCTGAAGTTCACATTGGATCTTGTGTCCATGGAACTATGTAGGCAATGCCCACTTGCCTAGTGCATCTAGAGTCAGCTCAGCTACCCCTTATTTTTCTTTTATTCCCTCCCATTTTGTTTATATTGTTTTATTGTTGTTTTTTATGACCTGGGGTACTATTTTTCATCTTACTTGTGTCATTGTCTACTTATAGCCTAGGATCAACTATTAGTCTTTTATTCCTATGTTTTTTTACCTGTGTTGTTGTTACCTAGTTTAGGGGTCACCCTATTTCTAAGATTAACACCTTTATTACACATGCACGAATATTTTTTTTTCTATTTATACTAACATTTTTATTAACCATTATTTGTGTATTATTGTTTGTGTAGATTCATTTACTTATTTTTGTGTGTTTAGAGTAGTCTTTTTACTGCATTTTTATTTGCTTTGAGTTATTTAGTTCTTTTGATTATTTTATTCACTTTATTTATTTCTATATTTTATTTATTGGTGTTTTGTTTTGTTTTATTTATTTTTATTTTATTTGTTTTTTATATATTTGTTTATTTTATATTCTTATATTTTTATTTGTTTAATTTGTTATTTATTTTTCCTTTTTGTTCTTCGATTATCATAAAATTATTACATTTTTTTACACTTAAGTCTTGATTATACATATCATGTACTTATGTTGTGAAATTTTATATTTAATCTTAAACTTGATTTATTTTTTATATCTACACTTAGTATTTGGTCATCCACATATTATTCCTCGATTGTTTATATTTACATTTCAATTAAGTTTTCCATGCTTAGGACATACATTACCATTTTAGTTCTCCATAACTATCATGTAAAATATCACAAGCTAAATTAAAACCATGCACATGGATTCTATTCTAGTAATGTAATGGCATCATCTCTATGATATATCAAAACCAACCAATTACCCTAACACATGCTTAAATCTATGAGTAATAAACAAGAGTAAAAAATGATTTATTATGTGTTTACATAAACAATCATCTCTTAATAAACATCCATATGATTCATACAACATAATTATATGATAACTAGTAAAACACCTCATAAACATGGCATCAACAATAACTGAACAGAGCATACATAGACATAAACATTAACAATGCTAAAAATCTACAATGCTAATCAATGATAAATATGAGATAATCAAGATACTAATCATGTCATCATATATATATCAAATCAATATCATATACATGTACATCGGCCTATAGTTCATTTTTCATGCTCTAAGAAGTGTATTTTTCACATCAATGGTTTATTTTATGCACTGTTTGATCCTACATACCCTATTTTCTGGCCATATTACAACTAGAGCATATGTTTGGGCCTCTCTTAAGACCCATTTAACAACATGATTTTTTAGCCTATATCCCATATTTATTCAAACATGTATCTTCAAACTCTCATTTAGGCTATAAATGTGTTGTTAATCGTTGCCAACTCATCATACATCCATTTTATGTATTCTTCACATAAGCAACCCTTGTCAATTTGTCCCATTGTGACATTCTATTTTCAACCAATTAAATGATTCTAACCATCTATAGGAAAATCATTGTTTCTAAAATTCTTTATCTTCCCTTCGAGGTAAATACTTTTGTTCCTAATTATAACTACCTTTCGGTAAATCAATTTTTCCTAGTTTTTGTTCCTAATTATAACCACCTTTGGATAAATCAATACTTCATTTTTTCCATTCTTTATTATAACCACCTTTTGGCAATTCAATGTTTACCATTTTTTGTTCTTGATTATAATCAACTTTGGGCTAATCAGTGGTTCTCATTGGTTACTGATTATAACTACCTTTGGGCAAATCCATATCTATCCCACCACCATATTAGGGCATCTAGCCATGTCACCACTTATAAAAACCTTTGGGAAAATTAATGAATTTGATAATATTACTATTTATAACCACCTTTGGATAATTCAATAATTCCACCCCTGTTGCCACTAGATCATGTCATTTTATTAATTTTGAGAGAATATTCAATGATTCTATTTTTATCACCCACTCCCTCAAGGGGTAATCAAGGGCTTATCAACCTTACTTTGGTGTATGAACAATTAATATTAATAAATTTTTAATTATTTTAAAATACATTACTATGCCTGTGTCTATCAATGCTTTCTCAAACATGAATAACCTGTAGACACTTAGTTTTAGCCACTTTCATGCATGAACTGACATTCAATTTAATTTCTAGCAAATGACACATTTTAAGCCTATAAATAACTTGAATTTCCCAAATTTATCTATGTAATGGATTTATTTACTAAAAAACATGATGATGCTAACTTATTTAGTGTATTACCATATATGCATCACTAACCTCATTCAGTTATAACCCTAGCCACATTATGACCTTGTAATTTGGCACTTTTGGCCTATCAGTATATTAACTCATAACATTTAAAACAATTACCAAAATCCAAAAATCAATAATAAATAATAATTAAAATACAAATCTTAATTAACTTTCTTAAACAAAAATTCAAAATCAAATTAGTGAATTTAATCTACCAAAAAAGGAGTTTTTAGCCAAATATGAAGTCTAAAGGTTAAAGGAGTTAATAAAGTGATTTATTATATCCTAGTATTAATAAATATGAGTCACACCTCACAAATATATGAAGTGAGTCTTTATACCTCAAAAATATATGAAACAAAGGTGTCAAGATTTCATCAATGCTTTAACCCAACTCAGAGTTAGAATGACTCAACCTAGGTTAGTTTAAACATAACCCAAGTTAGAATTTAATCTAACCTCCCTAGGGTTAGAGTTAGTTATTTAAGATATAAATACAAATTCCCACACCATATTCCAATAAGCTATTATGCGCAAGTTTATTTTATTGGAATGCCTTCTTGAACTTTTAAGAGTAGTGTTATAATGCCCAATTTATGCCAAGCTTCACACCAAGCCAAAAGTGACTATTAAAGAGATGCTACCAGCATGTAAGAGCACTGATAGAAAACTAAAATAATCATATTTTGAACATGAATAACCTTATACCAAAAAGTAAGTATCAAATTTGAAAATTGAGGTAAGAAATTTGTATTTTCTTTATCTCTATTTTATGATCTTACTTATTATGTTATACTTCCCACATTTCTTAGGTAAGAGTGTTTAGTCCTAGCATATTTTTATGCTTGATGTTTTATCATTTTTAATAATAAGGTAATGATCTACATATTTTTTACTCTTATAACACCTAAGTTACAGATTCCACATGGCATCATCTTAATTGTTTGTACCCAAGTATAACTAAGAGTAGTATGAGGTTAGGATCAAGTGAGTCCCCAAGATGATGCCATGTGGCATAACATAAAGACTCCAGAGTAGACAAGGAATGTAAAAATGAATAGGTACATACAGAGATATGAGTGAGAAATATATTTCCACTTGTCAATATCTCATTACAATGAAGTCTAAAGAAAATTCAAGACCCTTAAAAAGATTTTAAAAAAAAAATTAGTAAGAAATTGACATGTCGCAGGGATTTAACACATAAAGCACATGTTTGATTTTACCTAAGTTTTAAGAATTAGTACATATGGAATAACCTTCTAAATGATATACGTGGGCCTCCAAGAATATACTTAAAATCTAAAATTGATGTACATTTTTCTTGTCTAGCTTGTCAAAATATAGAAATTAGATTGTGAGTCCAATTAGATTCATGGTTATTAAATATATCCTTATATACTAAAAATGATCATGGAAATATATTTCAAAGCATTCCAAATAGCGGATTAAGTCAAATAAGTACCTTGAAAATCAAGATCAAATAAGTGAAGGTAAAAAATGACAAAATCGTCTTAACTAGGCATGATAACCACAGTGAAGCATTTGATCAAAAAGAAGTATTTACCACTAGATGATAAAACTTGCCCAAATGTTTAATACATCAGTAACTAATAAAAATGACTAAGATTCATTTAGACCTGTGTGATTTTAAATGATGCATTATTGTAATATTTTATTTTTACTAATATTTAATGGAAAATAATGTACCCAAAAGAGATGTTATTACATTAAAGATAAGCACACATTAAATATGTGCCTTAGCTAGGACCTTTCATTTAATGTTTGCAACCACTTGGTTAGTGGGTAATATTTTTAAAGGTCTATATAAATACAATAATAAGATATAATTATCGGTTGGTTAGTGTTAAACATAATAGTAGACAATTAAATGCTTTTGATCTATGATTTATTATGTTCTTAAGTTAGTTTTCATAATGAACAATGTTGTTAAACAGTCTCTTCAATTCCATTACTTTAATGGATCTAAACACTATTTTCCAATAAACTATCTATAAAATTTAAAGGCATTGAAGGATTATGTTTATTTTATATTCATGTATCTAGTGATTTTGTCCATATTTATTCATAGTAGAATACCTCAAACTCAAGCATCATATGTGTTTATGGTTGTATGTATACAGTCTAGATGACATATTAATTCATGGAGTTCATCTACGTCAAATGAATCATAGTTATTTTAGTTACAAAACATGAATAAATATTTCTCCTTAACCTCATATTTTTCTTTTTTTATACATCTATTAGAATAGGTAGAATAGAAATGAAACTGTTAATCCATGTTTACAAGATTTATCTTGATTATAGAGCTTGTCATTATTGTTGATGCATTTTTGAACCCATATATACAATGAATAATTATTTAATTAGTTGCATCTTCATGATAAAATTATTTTTATTGATTTTATGATAAACTAATCCAAAAGGTCATGCTTAACATTTATCTAAGTTTATTCCATGTAGGCCCCTTGAAATGGACCAGTTTTACATTATCTATTGAGTTACCTTACAAACCAAGACCTAGAAGTAGTAGACCTTGGATAGATTTTATCTCCTTTTGAGAGAGGTTAGGTGGATTTACAATCTACCTATGTTGGTATGATAAATAACCCATCAACAAATTGGTGTTAGAATACTTTCAACTATTATCATTATGTAAAACTATCTAATTGCCTTTTAAAGAATTGAAGTGATCATGTGAAAATTTTGAGAATAATTTTACAAAGGTGTAGAGAGCATGTGTCTCATTAAATCTAAATAAATTTATATTTAGAGTTAATTAAAATAATTCATTGGGTCATGTTATTTTTGAAAGAGGCATATCCATATATCTAGATCGGGTAGAGACAATTCTAAAATTTTCCTTACCTAGTAGTAAAAAGGAGTTGAATTTATTCTTCGATAAGATCAATTTTGTATGCAAAATAATTTCAAGTTTTATAGAGATAGTTATACCATTGAATAAAATCTTGAAAAAACATGCCAAGATTGGATGGACTAGTGAAGCACAAGCCACGTTTTGTGAAATCAAGAAGTTCATTGTGAATTCCCTAGTGCTAATCAGTCTTAATTATACACAACACTTATATATTTAGTCTTTTACCTCAGAACATTCAATTAATGATTTAACACAAATAAAAAAATTAAAATATGAGAGACTAATGTATTTTATTAGTTCCCCACTCCTAAATGCAGAGCTCATGTATTATACCATTGATAAACAAACATTTGTTTTAGTTAAAGCATTCAAAAAATTCAGACATTATAGTTTACATAGCATAATGTTTTTCATTATACCTGATCTTGATACCAAATAGATGTTGGTGATAAATGAGCTCAATGAACATAACGGTAAGTAGATGATTATTTTACCATAATTTTATTTATAAATCTAGCCAATGAAGATAGTAAGAGGTCAGGGAATGAGTAAATTGATGGTTGAAGTTGACTCTCAAATTATATGTCAATAATACATAGTGTAGTCCATCACCAATTATGAGTGGTATCAAGACATAATATATTAATTATTGAATAACACTTGCCCTAAGTACCTAAATTCCACACAAAGAATATCAATACATTTAAAGCAAGAATTTCATGATAAAATCAAGGGTTTTATATAGAAAGAATCATGAGGGTGTTTACCTAAGATGTTTAAATATATGTGAATCAACTAAAGTACTTAAATATTTTCAAGAAAAGTATGATATTGGCCATGGTCTAGAGAATGTTATAGCTCATAAAATCCTATGGGAAGGTTACTATTGGCCACACATTTTTAAGGATGCTCATACATGTGATAAGTTTTAATACATGTCAATTTATAACACATAGTGAATGTCTCCATACTATGTCTTTGCAGCTTGTTATTCAAGTTTGACCTTTTAAAAAGTGGGCACTAGAATTTGTTGCAGCTATCAATGCCAATTCATAGACTATACATAAGTTTATCTTGAAAAAAACTGAAAATTTTACTCATTATACTAAAACTCAAGCTTTCAAAAAATTGAACAATTGAAGTGGTAATCAGTTTCCTTGAGGGGCATATCATCACCATGTTTGGAATGCCATTTATATTAGTATGTGATAATGGTCCTAAATGTTTTTATTTATAATTCATAAAATGGGCATTTGCTAACAAGGTAACCATCAATTACTCTTCTAATTATTATCCACAATGTAATGGTGTGGCTAATTCTATAAAAAACAATTTGCTTGTTGTGATGAATAAAATTTTGGATAATAATCCTATAGATTGGTGTTGGCATGTTATTGTCATTGATTTCAAAAGGGTGCATCATGTAAAGTAATAATGGTCATTGATTTCAAAGGTATATTTGGTCTAGTGATTTAGCAGGGTAGTGGCATAAAGAGAATGTTGATCAGTGAGTGAGTATTGTGAATATTAGTATCATGTTGAGAGTGTGTTCTTAGTTGGCAAACATGATGATGTCAAAGGTGATTAACCATAGTTTGAAATGTGTACCATTTTCATCAAATATTGAACCCTAGAGGAGGGTGTTCAATCTTCCTTAGCATTTGGGCAACATGGGAATACTTTTAGGTATGTGGGTTTACCTATAGTAGAATTAGACTTCTAGGTTTAAGGGGTAGCTCCCTAAATTTGCCTTGAAGTGTTTATCACTAAGCTGAATATTTTTTTGTGGGAAAAGGGAAAAAAATATGAATGAAATAAATTTACTCTAAGGGGGTGATACACCAAAATTATTTCCACAAGACCATCATACTTCTTTCACTAAGAAACAAGATTTGCAAACCAACTTCAAAGTCCAAAGAGGTTATAACATAAGTGTTTCAATATAGAGGTGATATGAATGAGAAAACAAAAGGTTAGTGAACCAAAGGGTATATTTCACACTATAATAACAATTTTAAACTTGAAAGGATCCTAACACACTAGATACACTCTATATGACCTGTTATAATATGAACTATTGCATAAACATGAGAGCATAAGGAGAAGCAAGGATATAAGATTATCACTTAACATCACCATACATAACTTTGCACACTTAGATAATATTTTAATGAAATCAAAAATAGATTGAATTTATTTTTCAAAGGAAAATTTTAATGTAAAAAACCATTATGGCTTCACCATACATGTTGTGGTATTAGTCTACAAGAGCCAAAATGACTACCACTTATAGAATTTGAGGAAGGAGAGAGAATAATGAAGTCGAAGAGTCACTATAACATGTGTCAAAATGAGATGAGTTATATTTTCATGAGAATGAAATATGGAATATACCATGAAAGGTCTCATATGACAAATGTCCCTCAAATCATGAAACTCTTGAAATATGGTAGAGGACTCTTCTTTTGCATTCTTAAACATTGCCTTCATCATTTCACCTCCTTAGAACACTCCACATTATACTAGGGATAGATAATATGATGGAAATAATATGGATGGGTTATAAATGAGATCCAAAATGCATTAGAGGTGCCCCTAATCATTAGGATTCTTTTGATCGATTGTTCTCACTATCTATAGTCATAATCACTCCTCTTTCAGTCACCCCTCACACTTGGCATAAAATTTTTCTTTAGTTTTCAAATCCAATCCATAAAAAGGAGTGTATGACACTTATTAAGATCGTTCATGTCCTTATATCCATCAGGTAGACCTTAAAAGGCCTCCCACTTAGATTTTTCACCTTCTCACTTGTTCACTTGCCAGTTTGGATTGGCTAAGATGAAAGTGTTAGTAGACGTAGTTTTAAGCTTTTATGAAGAAAAAAATTGCAGGTTATATTAAGTCCAAACCTATCTCCAAAAGTGACTTTAATCTCTTGAAACCCTTCCATACCTACACAACACATAAAACTGTCAAGAAAATCCATTTTCCACCCTATTCGTACAAGGTGAACTCCAAATGGATGGGAAAGAGCCTCTAGGAGTAATTTTCAATAACAAATCACTTTAATGTTCATTATATCCCTACCAGATGCCTCTCCTTATTCATATTCCCAATTGGGTCATTATCAAGGGTTTTAGAGGGTTTAGAGTAATTTTTCCCTCTAAGGATTGTTTATACAGGTCTCATGTTCAACTTGTGAAAAAATACCACAAAATTAATTTTGGTACCTCTATAACATCTCCCATATCCTTTAACTCCCATGTTAATCCTCCATGATGTTGTGAGCTCTCAAACATGCCTTATCAATCTCCTCTCTTCATTTTATGTAGAATGCCAAGTTCTCAAATCAAGAAATGACTTTCTCATGTCTATATCTGCAAACCAAAGGTTATTTCCCACCTTATATCTCCATATGAAGGTGTCATAACTCATTACAATGCTTCTCTAACATTAGATATGGTATTGGCCCTCCATTTGGGCTTTAGGCCTAAACTAGACCTAAAAGACTTGACTACATATAGGCATGTTTAAGCCATCATCCTTAGATTCTATCACCTAATAATTGTATTTCATGTTTTTAAATTCCTCATAAAACTTTATACATATTGATGAATGTTTTTAATAATACTCAACTCACTTTTATAGCATTTGTTCACTAAGTCTGTAGGGTTTGTTCATTTTGGAGTGCCCTCTATTTGAGATAGAGTAGAGGGCATCTCCCCTATTTATGCATTCAAAAAAAGTTATATGAGGTGATTTAATAGGTCATTTATAACTTATAAACAAATTTATAGTGTTAGATCAAGTTTATATCACTTCTAAGCACCTCAAAACCTCAAGAAAGACTCATGAGTGCTCACTATGTGTAAGCTTTACATATGGACTGTAGGTTGCTTGTATGAGAACCCTTATATGCCCTATTTATAATGTATAATATTCTAAAATTACTATTATAACCATGGTGAAGGTTATCCAAACTTACTTACCACCCAAACCTTGCCAAACACTTCAACATACACCTTGCACTTGACTAGATAAAATTACAAGTTGATTGTAACTGTATTATTTGCTCAAGAGAATGGTATACCTATAGGTGAATATATATATATATATATATATATATATATATATATATATATATATATATAAAGACCTTTATTTATTATTCCTCAATCTTATATAAGTCTCCAATTGCATAGTATTGTCATTTAAATCCATTCATACCATGCTCATGTTATTTCAACACTAATAACACCATGTTCTATCTCATTGTCTACTATAGTCAACTATAGTTGACCATTTTAGAGTAACAAGGGACCTATAGGTGAATATAAAACTTGAAAACCTATGATTCATACCTTTAGATTATTTTAAAATATTGAAACAAGTTCCAAACATCAAATGTTCATGCCTTATAGGCTCCTAATATTTCATGGTTTATGAGTACTTACAGTCAGGTTGTAGGTGGTCAGTCTGAAGGCAAGGCACACCTATATGTGGTGGTGTAAGTCCATACCATGAAATTAAAATCCTTTTGATGAAATTTGAGCCAAAAATGTTATTCTAATTTCAAAATAAACACCGAACATGAAGATATTTTCTCACCTAGCTATCTTTGGACAATGAGGTCACTTGTAACTCAAAGTACTATACTAAACAATGCCCATCTGTAGTGAACAAATGCATGGTTTAGAGGCCTTATTTTCATCACTTATGGGACCAAAAACTCATTCTCCTTTTGAAATATAAAACCCATAGGATATGGATACAATATTTAAATATCCAAACTCATTTAGGTTCCATGTTATAGTGTTCCATGACATCACTAAAAACACACAAGGCTTAGTTTTGGAATATTAAGGGAACTTGTCCCTAAACATAGATGTCTTCACTTGAGGTGACTTATCAAGTATTCCTACCTACCAATGACTTCAATAATGTTTACTATAGAATTATTCAACTTCTCGAGATTCATTAAGGTCTCAAATATGTCAAACTCTTACATGACCATGCTTCAAGTCTCTATGTAAGGCCAGCTACAGGTGGACATTTCAATATGCAGGGAAATAAGTGTGGACATGAGAAATATGCATAATTGTGTTATAAAACCAATATAAAACCTTCTAAAAAACCTAGAATTAGTTCTCTTCACCTTGAAGTTATTGAAACATGTTTCAATACTTCTATTCCAATATCCTCAGTCTCCTATAGGTATACACTAATGGTGTATAACTGTTCATATATGAAAGTTGACTATCATATTCAATAATATACTATTTGGGATGTTTAGATTGATTGATAATGAAACAATAATTTGTTAAAAACCTATTGGAATATTTATAACATCTGTATGACCATGATTTAGACCTTTATATGCCATGAATGTAGATGGAAACTTGCAAGAAGTTGACTATGTGAAACATTCTTGACTGCAACTTCAAGAATGTAGCCATTGGAATTTAAATTTTTAATGAGGGAGATTTATATGACTTTAAAATAATTATATATATCCCCTTACATTGATTTGAAACCATTGTAGAGAAAGAAACCTTCTTCAATTGATGGACATGTCTATAACCTCATTATTATACTCCACTTTAAACTTAAGAGGTTTTAACTCATAAAATCACTTACAAACATGAAACAAAAGATGGAAAACATGATATAAGTAATTCCACATCCTATGGAATCAAATTCACCAACTATTTTGTACAAACATGCTCAAATAAAAGTAAAACCTGTAGGGTGTGGGGATTAAAAAGTAAAACAAGATAGTCAACTTCTATGTTTTGATTTTCACATCCAAGTTACTTCTCTTTTGACTAGGAATAACTACAAAAGCTATACAACCATAGATTATAAATGCACTTACATCTAGAGTTCAACCTAACCAAGCCTTGTCTAGATTCATATTCTCTAATGCTTTTGTAAGACTTAGGTTGAGAATGTACACTATTATATTCATTACTTATGTCCAATATCTATATGGGACATTTTTTACTTGGACCATATAGTGAGCCATGCCCATCACTATCCTCTTTCCAAAACTATGTTTTGATGTAGAGTGTAAGGGGTAGTGTACTATATATGTATGCCTTCAGTGGCTCAAAATGCCTTGATAGGAAACCATTATTCCAACTAAAAAAATTAAAATTAATAATACAATTTTAATTTCCACCACCAATATCATTTTACCTGTAAAATCTCCTATTGGGCATACCATCAAAAGACTTGTTGACTAGTTTTTCTTGCCTAATAGAGTGATGGAGAAAAGAAATGGTTTTGACCCATTTTTGGCACTTCAAAATTAGTTAAATCATAGAAATGTATTAAATGAAGATGAAATGTCACTTCATAATATTTTCCCATGTTCCACTCTTCCCCATAGGTTGTACAACTACCAAAGCTCCCTCTTTTCACTTATTTTCTTGATTTTTAGTTAAGAACCTATAAGCTTCAGTTAGTACTAACATTACTAACAAGGAATATGACATATTGGATGTTATAAGATATATTAGAATAATTGGACACCTTGGAAAATCATACCACTTTCATTTATGCCCCAAATATGAACCCTAAATGACATAACAACTAAATCAGATAATGACAAGGATAAAACCACATTAAATGACAACAAATTGACCATAAAACACCTTATATCATGATAATATACCCTTATATCAAGTTTTAGACTATAGGGTGTTGACCTATTTTTATTTTTGGTCAAAATAGTCAACATTCTTGGTGATTTCCCAAGGATGGTATGCTTGTTATGCCAAGACTAGTAGCCTAATCCTTTCCATTAAGCCATGGAGTCAAATATACACTAGTTTGACACATAAGGATCCTAGCTTAGGCAAAGATAGTGGAGTTAGTGATTCAGAAGAAGAAGAGATTATATTCATGGCCATACATGAAGATGATCAAGAAGAAGAAGAGGAAGAAGCTGAAGTGAATATGGAAGGAGAGCTCATTTGTGCCTTAAAAGAGTTAGAAGCTGTTTAGAAGAAGAATCAAAGATTAAAGTGCCAGATCGAGAAAAATGAACAAGATTCAAAGGAAATGATTGAAGATATACAAGCACACTTTGAAGAAGCCAAGAAGAATGAAAAAGACCTCACAGCATAGTTGGAAATAGCAAGAAAATAATGTCAAAGGTATGTTATTGAAATTGCCTCTTTAAAAGAAGATATTAAGAAAGCAGTCAGTGATAAAGTAGTTAGTGATTCAAAATTTGAAGATAGCACTAACATGTTGAATAAGTTATTGAAAAGTCAAAAATAAAATTGAGATATGACAGGGATCATATTTGAAAAGAAAAAGAGCTATGTTGAAGCTCTTACAAAAGAGGAAACAAAAAGGGGAGAAGTGAAGAATACAGAGGACATTCGAAACAGAGAAGGATGGAGAGAACAAAGCTACAAAAGACAATCAGGTTAGAGATATATAGACATGTCTTATTTTTATGGCTATTGTTTTTATTGTAATGGATATGGTCACAAGAAATTAGAATGTAGAAAAAGAGATAACAATTTCAGAAATAAGGAGAAAGAAAGTCAAGTAGATTCAAGCAGAAGCAACAAATCTTTTTCTCCTCTATCAAGCTTTGATGAAGAGACCATAATATGCTACAAGTGCAACAACTTTAGACACATAGGTCAGTATTGTAGAAGCGTGTTCGAGTCAGTCAACAAGGATCAGGGTTTTAAAGCTCCATTCATCAAGAAGAAGGTTCAGACATGTTCATGGCAGAAGAAACAACCTGAAGATTCTATGATGGTTCAGACAACCCTGCATGTAAGAGGTAAAGATCAGCCATGGTTAATTGATAGCGGATGTTCAAGGCATATGAAAAGTGATAAAAGTAAGTTCATTAGTCTAAAAAATATCAATGGTTGTACAATGGGATTCAGAGATAAAACCACTGCCAGGATAGCCGAAAAAGGTACTTTGAGTTTGGATTATGGTATAACTAAAAATAAGAATGTTTTATATGTAAAAGGTCTTAAGCATAATCTATTGAGTTTTAGTCAAATATGTGATCAAGGATACACATTAAGGTTTCATGCTGAAGGTTGTGAGATTAGAAGAAAAGATTCAAATGAGTTGATTGTAGATGCTCAAAGGATAGGGAATAATGTATATGTATTGTCAGATATCTTCTCAAAGGCACAGTTAAAGGACACATTCAAAGATCTACAAGAATATTTGGGAGTAATTTCTATTACTTCCTACCATTGATGTTCAGCATCAATTGAGGGGGAGCTAAGTGTTGGCTCTAGGTAGGCCCTTTGACATTGATGTCAAAGGGGGAGAATAACAGGTATAGGTACAGGTGCAAAAAATAGGTACAGGGAACATGTATAAGTTGCTACAGTAAGGGGGAGTTACTATATGTTTTTAGAAAAAAATATGTGTAGGTGATAAGATGTGGTAATTTAAGGATTGAGGTTGCCATCAATGACAAAGTGGGAGATTGTTGGAAATATTGTCATTGATGTCAAAGGTCTGGCATTATTGGTGATAAAGGCCCCATTGCATTTAATTTTGTTTGTAATAAATATATCTTGGCTAATGTGAGTTAATATTTATTTAATATTAACAAATATATTTTTGGTTGCATATGAGACAAAAGAAGGGCCCATGGAGAAGTCGAAGAGCCATGAGGTAAAGACAAAAGAAGGATGGGATGCATTTTCCCATGAAGAGTAATCTTAGGGAATACCGAGAGTCACCAAGTGAAGACAAAAGAGTAAGGGCAAAATTTCTCATGAAGGGACACTTTGAAGAATACGAAAAGTCACTAAGATGAGGACAAAAGAGGGAAGGACGTTTTTGGTCATGAAGGGTCACCACATGACTTTTCAAAGGCTTGAATATGAAGGGTAATACAAGTTTGGTGCCATTTTCCATGAGGATTGAAGGGTCACAAAGGGGGAAGGCCAAAGGTCATTTTGAAAGCTATAAATAAAGGCTTGAGAAGCCATTTGTAATATGAGAGATAGAGGTTGATTTGATATTGTAATATCTATCTTAGAAGAGCAATTGTGAGAGATGAATATGATTTATATTTGTTATATCTAGCTTAGAAGAGCAAAATTGAGAGAGAGGAAAGGGATGTTGTATTGATCTATCATTTGCTGAGATAGAAACATTGAGAGATAGGTGTGTGGTATACACAAAGGTGTTGGTGCTCCTGTGGGTTGGTGCTCATGAATTGTTACTAGGTTGGTGCTCAGCAAATGGGTTAGTGCTCTTGTGGGTTAGTGCTCATGAATTGTTGCTGAGTTGGTGCTTGGCAAAGGGGTTGGTGCTCTTATGGGTTGGTGCTCACGAATAGTTATTGGGTTCGTGCTCGGTAAGGGGGTTTGGTGCTCCTATGGGTTGGTGCTCATGAATAGTAGCTAGATGGTGCTCGGCAAAGGGGTATGATGCTCTTGTATGTTTGTGCTTGTGAATATTGTTTGGGTTGGTACTCATTCATATACTTGAGATTGTTCTCAATGGTTTTTCCCACATTGGGTTTCCACGTTATATCTGGTGTCTCTCTCTATCTTGTGTGGTGTTTATTGTTTGAGTTTTATTACATATCTTGAATGTTTGATTAAGTGGAATTTGGTTAAGGAAAAGATTTATAAGATATATTATATAATGATTCACACCCCCCCCCTCAGTATATCCCATGCTTAACAATGGAGTCCCCTGGCCTATTTAGGACTAGTAAAGGCTAATACAAACCTAAATTTATACTTTTAAATTTAGCCATTTGATAAAATTTGCATGTTTATATATACCTTCTTACCTTTGCTTGAATTTTAGGCCAAAAATAATGCTTGATAAACTGCTCCAATGTCTTTTCAAGTCTAAAATGTCCTATCATGCTACCATAATGCTTCTCTTCGATCAAGTTATCCCTTATTGAACTCTTTGGAACTCATAGTTGTATTCATTTAAACAATTATCCATCTATTATCATGTAATCCAGCCATGTTTCCTTGTTCAAAATGGTTGGATGTTGACAAGCCTTATATTCTTCTTGAAAATATTCATCACTCTCATATAACTCATTGAGAGAATCAATACCTACACTCTCAAACTGAACTTCATTGGGTAAATATGTCCTCCTATTTAAAAAATCAACCACCTTATTACTTTGGCCTTTCTTATGTTTGATAATAAAGGTAAAATTCTACAAATATTCTATCCATTTCATATGCCTCTGACTGAGCTTAGGCTAATGAGTGATGAATTATAGAGCATGGTTATCTATGAAGATTACAAACTCCTTAGGCATTAGATAATGCCTTCACTTCCTCAAGGCCTACACCATTACATATAACTCTAAATCATAAGATGAATATTTATTTTTAGCATCATTTATCTTTTCACTAAAGTATGTTATAGGCCTACCTTCTTGACCTAAGCCAACCCCTATGACTACTCCACTTGCATCACATTCAACATTAAATAATTTATTAAAATATAGAAGTGCTAGGATGGGCTGCTCAGTGATTTTTCTCTTCAAGAAATGCAAGTTTTTTTCATCCAAGTCAGTCCACATAAATGTTTTCTTATATCCTCTAATAGTGTCTATGATTGAATCACAAATTCCACTAGAATTTATAACAAATTTCCTATAAAAATTTGTAAGGTCATGAAAAATTCTTACTTCTTCATCTACCTTGGGAGTTGGACACTCTATTATGGCTTTCACTATTTCCTTATCCATATTCAATGCTCCTTGAGATATCATAAAACTAATGTACAACAATTTTGTATTAATGAATACACACTTCTTGACATTGATTAGTAACTTCTCCTTTTATAACCTTCTTATGACCAAATGCAATGATGGAACTATTCTTCTTTACTATGACTATATACCAATATGTCATCCAAATAGACTACAATAAAATTACCTATGAATGGCTTAAAAACCCATGATCCTTATGAATGTAATTGGCACAATAGTGAGGCCAAATGGCATGACCAACCATTGATACAAACCTTCATTAGTCTTGATTAATATTTTCCATTCATCTCCATGCCTAATTTTGATTTGGTAGTATTCCACTCTTGAGGTCAATCTTAGAGAAGTAATTTGATCCACTCAAACAATCCATAAAGTCTTCAATTCTTAGGAGAGAAAAATTATAACCCTTATAGCGATCTTGTTGATCACTCTTGAATCTGTGCACATCCTCCAATCTCCTTCCTTCTTGGGCACTAAAACTGTTGGCAATTCACATGGGCTAAGACTCTCCTTAACTAGACTTTTGTCCAATAGTTCCTCAACTTGATTTTTTATCTCAACATTTTTTTGAGGTGTCATCTTATAGGCAGCCTTATTAGGCAAGCTTGCTCCTAAAATGAAGTCAATGTGATGATTGGTTTTTCCTATTGGTAACAGCTCACTAGGTAGTTCATCAAATATAAAATCAACATAGTCTTTGAGTACATATTGCACCTCTTATGGAAATTCATTCACTTTAATGGCTATTGTGACTATTCTAGGCTTGATCACCAATGCAAATCCTAACTCTTCTTCTCTCATTGCATTCACAAACTCCTTTTCACTTACCACCATTACACTTGAACTAATTTTTTGGTCACCATCTTCTTATTTCATAAGAAACAAGGTATATCTTATACCATCCTTCTTAAAAGTGTAAATATTTCTTCTTCCATCATGTGATGTCTTCCTATAATATTACCAAGGCCTTCCAAGTATTACATGGCACACGTCCATTGGTATGATGTCATAAATAACTTTATCTTTATAAATCCTAATTTGAAAATCCACTCAACATTTTTCATTAATAAATACTTGATACCCTTTTTATATCCATGAAACTTTTTAGGGAGTGGGTTGAGGTAGTTTTTTCAACTTTAATTTGTCCTCCATCTCAACTAAAAATAAGATATTTTTGATACTTGAATCAATAACTAATTTTCAACATTTACCTTGGCATTTTAAGGAGGTCTTGAAAAGAGTATTTATTTGTGAAAGTTCCTTCTCTTTAGGTGTCTTGATCAACACCCTTATCATAAGAAATGATTCACCTACCTCTTGTTATTCCACATGAGATGGATAACCAACATTCTCCTCTTATGTTTCTTGAATAACCTAATTTTTATTTTCATTTCTATAGTTGACTAATTTTTACACTTCTGAACACTCTCAAAACCTATCCTATAAATTTATTAGACTTTAATCACTTACCTATAAATCCATTGGATACTCTTCCTCTTGATGCATATCCACCTCTGAAGTATGGCCTTCTACCTCTAAAACCACCTATAGTATTAAAGGAATATGCTTGTGAAGTGCTAGATTCTCCTTAGTTTATTTTTGAAGTATGTTTACCTCTTTTCTGACCCCTTCCTTTATAACTTTTACCCATACCTCTAATATATTGTGTTTGTCTTCTATCAATCTTGGTTTCAACTTTAAATGCAAATTGATAACATTTTTCAAGAGTTATGGGGATAGCTACACTTAGTTCATATTGTAAATTGTATCTCAATCATGTAATATATCTAACAAAATTTTATTTATCCTCTTATATATATCTTGATCTGATAACTATCTTATATAACTCATCTTCATATTCCTTGAGACTCATTTCTTTTTGTTTCAATGTTTATAACCTTTTGAAGAGATTTGTTTCATAGTCACTTGGTAAGAATTTTCCCTTCAACTTGGAGACCATCCTATCCCAAGACTTGATCTTTATCTTAGCCTTTGTTATTATTTCTTCTTGGATGAAATCCAACTAAAGGGATGCATTCCCTTTCATCTTTTTATGATCAAACTTCACCTGGTTCTCCTTTGGAACATTTTCATAGTCAAAGTATTTGTGTAGTTCTGTAATCCAATCAATAAGTTCTTCTCCATCCAATATTCATGAATATGTGGGAAGTTACTCTTTTGGTTTAGACCCATATTTAATTACTACCTTTAGTATTCTTTCGACACCTTGTTCATCAAGGTCTCCAATTTCTTCACCTTCCTCTTTTGGCTCTTGGAGTTCTTCCTCTCTATCATTGTCATCTCTTGTTACGGCTCCCCTTCTTTGAGCAACCTATAATAATAAAAGTATAGCATCAAAACAAATATTTAAGTTCTAAAATTCCTCAAATAAGTTTAAATATTGGATCTATTCTATTTGGGTGGCATCTAGTCTTGGCACCTTTCAAACTATATGACCAAAACTCACTCTGCAAACTAGATGACGAACACACTACTAATTCACTCTTGTCACTCTTATTATCTAAGAATGTACACCTTATTTTAATTTCTCTTATATTTTAAACCATATTTTATATCAAACTGATGCAGATAAGCTAGTCAAAAACAACCAAAACATAATCTTTCCTTCTTGAGTCAATCTATACTATTCCTCTTGAGGCATTAATTTCAATGCTTAGACAAATATAGAAGTTAATAGATCCAAAAAATTTATATTTAGATACCTAGTATCATCATATAACAACTTTAAAAATTTGATATTCCAAATCTAGAGGGAAGGTTTTTTTTTTTCAAGTTTTTGTTCTTTTTAGGCCTCTTCTTGTATCCTTTCTTTAGATAGTTTTATAGAGTTATTTTTGACCACACAAAGATTAAAATTAAAAAAAAAATAGTGATTTTTATAAACCCATTAAGGTTTTACATTGGTATACCAAGTTTTACTTTCCAACTCTCTTTTCAAATACAAAATGTCAAGCCTTATCTTAACCAATTAGGTTTCCTAAGCCTAGAATTATATTTTGGATCTAACAGAATCCACACATGCCAAAGTGAAAAATTAATGTTTTATTAACCTTTAGGATATAAACCCATAACACATGTCAAATTTTGAGGTCTAGTTTAATCTGTACATACCAAAACCATGAAATGGCCTCAACTCTTCACTAGTTTCCTTACACATGCTAGAAGAGAGAAGAAGTTAAATTTAAAGATAAATGGATGTTTTAAGGGTTTTATTTGAATTTTTTAATGTATATGATAAATTTATAAATACCCAATAAAATATAAATTAACCCTATTAATGACAAAAGTATCAAATGTTGATAAATATGACTTATATAATGTCTTCTTGAGAAGCCTATTCAAACCTGTTTGGATTGAGCTATGTTTTTAAAAAAAGATCTAATAGTGAATGTGATTTTCAATATTAAACAAATCCTTATTCATCCCATAAAATTATTCATTGTATTCTAATAGAAAATCAACCCAATGTAAATGCAATATTATCTCTTTAAACTCACCTACTAGAATAACACAAAATACACATAATATTTGTGCAAACAAATTATTGTTCCTACTCCTACCAATTATGATGAAGAGTGACTATTTAATTTCAAGGATTAAATAATTAAATAGTTATAAAAATGTTTTAATATTTATTTTAAAACACAAGAGAACTCAAAACCTAGATATTGTCATTGAAAATATATCTTTTCTTATGTGAGTACACATAATGCTCATGACAATATTCTTGATTTGTAACTATCAATTCTATCTATTATTGGACCCTTCAAAACCTTATTCTTACATTTAATTATGAATTAAATCCAATATTTTACAACATGTTATGTATTCCTAAAGAATCTCTAACTAATCAAGAACCTTGTTTGAATTACATCTACTGAGGGGGGTTGAATCAATGCCCTTAAACAATCATTCAATTTCACTTATCATTCATGAAGCATTCATTCAAACACATACATCAACCAATGCATAAAAAATAATCCACATAAACATATAACATATAAACATAAGAGATATATGGGAAATAATCAAGGGGTTTAAAACCTACTAAAACACAACTTGGACTACAATCTTATAATCAGTGAATCAAGATCTAGTGAGGCACCAACCTCACAAGGAACACCAACCCCTCACTAGTCAAGCACCAACTCAACTAGTCCTTTAGCAAGAACCAAATTGCAAGGAAGCACCAACCCCCTAAGTAACTCAGTACCAAATCAAACACTTGGAAAATCTGATCACCTTTGGACACCTATTTCTCACCCAATTTATGATGATCATGTTATTTTGTTCTTCACACTCTTCTATCTCTTTCAAAAAACCTATTAGGCCTCTTCACTCAACTAACCCTATTTTTGGCAAGTTTAGGTCATATGACCTTGCTCATCATATGTAGAATCACTATTAAAAATTCATGACATATTCAACATAACTCTTTGATGATCTTCAATCCTTCTACCTGGTTTCCAAACCTCTATTTCATTCATTCATGTCGTCAAGATTCTAACTAGACAAATTAGGCCTATTAGACCTTATTTTTATACTTGAATCTTGATTTCACCAACCTTGGTTGGACACAAAAATATCCATACTTGGATCACACTTGGAATAGATCAAAAATAACTTTTCATAGGAGAAACAACAACTACATATGTTAGTTACCACTCATAAGGACCAAAATCACCATTAGGCCTAAAGGGAGACCTAATGCAATTATGCCTTCTCAAAGCACATGTTTCACCTTGACCACCTTGGAACATATTTAGCCTCCATAAATGGATTAAAAAATTCAAATATACTTCAATTAGACCCTTGATAAACTCATCTTATGCCCCCAACACCATTTAGCTTATTTCACTCCTTGAACCACACCATTACGCTGATTCATAAAGTCTACACTATTACTGTGTACAATTTTTTTTCTAAAACTACTTTAGTAAAAAATATTCAATTTCCCAAAATACTCAAAGGAATTACAACAATTTTTTACCTTTAAAAATGTTTTTTCAAGGTTGATCAAAATGGATCTCTAAATTGAATAAAATAAAGATGCAAGTTCATTCATTATCCATTCAACAATTTTTATAAAATTGAAGATTATAATTATCTATTAAATATTTATAATTAACTAAATTTAAATTAAAATTGATTAATAATGAAATCAAATTCATAAAATAATTCAAAATAATAGACAACTCACAACAAGGTTGATAAAGGAGTTCACCCGCTGCTCGGGCTACGTCTCTGGATTTGCTTAAAACATGTACCGATCCATTTCCATGATATACAAGTACATGTCCAAAATCTTACAATCATCTAATGTATCCTCTAAGATTGCATAAAACTCAGTAATAAACCTTTAAAAATTCCCAGTACTCATGGACGAACTTCCACCTTATCATGAATGCAATCTTACGTTCTTGAAGTTCTTCACGAAAAGTCACTTTTCAAGGATTTAAAAACTAGCCCAAACAAATTCAAATCAGTAAAATCCATATATCAACATAAGTGTGTTATAGTATAGAACAAATCTCTAGTTTACTCCAAAGTTTTAAAAGATCTCTAAGTCCTTCAAAACTTAGGATATATGTAGACTGGTTTCTATATTGGCCATTACATAATCTGAAAAAATTCAGTTCGAGGCATTATAAATAGAAGAAAATGACCTCAAATATATAAATTCATCATATGGATGTAACCATCTCAGAGTCTAAAATAACTCTCTAGTTCACTCCAAAGTCTAAAAATCACTCTAGGTGCCTCAAAAATGAAGAAAAATGCAAACTAGTCTCTATTTGTCTATACACAATCTGCTAAGTTGTGTTCAAATAAAACGTAGTTTGATTTATATAGTGTTTGAGCCCATAGGTGTAATGGTGAAACACTTATGCTTTTTCCAAAAGTAAGATGGTTAGAATCCCATGGCTTTTTCTTTTGTTTTTATCCTTATCTTTTATCCCACATTTGGGAGGTGGAATGAAGTTTGGCTTATTTAACCTCAAGCCTCCATGCATGTAATCACCAACAAGCCTTTTATGGGATAAGGCACTAAACTTAGTTATTGGTTGTTTGACCCAACTTGGAATTTATTTCATGTGACTTAGCATGGGTATGAGGTGGTATTCTATGTTGGGCTCATTGGTTTCAATGATCAACTTAGAATCTGATATCCATGTGCATTCAAGCTCATCTTCTTGGCAACATGTTGGCTCCTCCATGTGGCAAGGTTTGAACCATGTTTGTAAATATAGACCTAAGCTTAGTAGTGGGTAACCCAACACCAAACATTCAAATATGAAGGATGAAAAGCACCTAATTTTTTTTGCACTAGGTGACTGCCACGTGTCATGTCCTCATTGGTCCATGTTTTTGCCATGTCATCACATTAACTAAGTTTGAACACAACTTTGATCGGTCATAAGTTCTGCATATAGACTTAGATTTGATCCATTCAAAATGCATCAAAAATCTTGAAATAATATATATGCCATGGAACTAGGTTTGAAACATTACATGATCATTAATTTTTCCATTTTGACCAGCTTTGATCCCCTGTTAACCCAAACTTTGACCAGCTACACTTGGGCAAATGAGCTCTATTTCTCAATTTCCACATACCATAAAAAAGCTGATAAAAATATCTATGTAATGTTGGTGGTTTCAAGACCATTTGATATCATTCCAAAAATGACCTTTGGATCACACCTCTCTACAAAGAAGGCTTTTAGTCCACCAAAAGTTGGTACTAGACTTGACCCTCTAAAATGCCAGTCAGATCCAAAGATACTCTAATGGGTCTTATTTGTCTACTAAAGTTCTGAAACTATGCCTAAAATTCTTGGAACAACTAGCTCATCACACCTTTCATAATTCATCTACATATAACTAGGGTTCAGAATGTGATGACTTCCTCTGTTGCATGGCTTCACAAGAGCCTCTACACAAATAAGCCTAGTAATCTTTTTTGTTACATGGATTCATCGAGCCTCTACATAGCTCTGAGATCATGAATCTCCTCTTCTATATATGATGCTTTACAACATATCAAAGTATAAAACCCAGATCATACCATAGAGATAAAAAAGGAAAAATATGATTCATAACTCAAACTGTAAAGGCCTAAAAACAAGTCATGAGTTACACTGAATCCTACAACTACCAATAAAGATCATAACATTCATCAACTATCTGTCCAATGTCACATCCTATAAGTGGTGAACTACCAAACACTATAACAATAACCAATGCAACTACAAAATAATTTTGTTAATGTAAACAAAATACATTATGATTGTGACCATGTCGCAATACACTACCTAGACATGGGTCTTAATATGCTAAATAACTATGAAAACAAAAAATAGTGTATAGTGTCTAGAATTTCAAACATTGACCAATAGGGTCTTACAAATGCATCCAAACGTACATATGTCACAAACAAATTCATTCTAAAATAGCAGTTATTGTGAGTCAAGTATTGTAGGAAAATTGAATCATACCTAACCTATACAAACTGATGTCAAATCTCCAAAGCCAAAATATGAGTTTTAATTTTCAATCTACATCAGGAACTCAAATGCTAATCAAAGAGATTTAAATGAAGATTTATTCAAAATTTCAAATGTAAGAGGATCACTGAGTATGAAAAACATGTCTCTTAGTTCCTCTTCATAAATTTGAACTCCAAAAATAAGGGTAACCAAAAATCATGCTATTCATCAATATCAACAATGCTATATAAGTCTATCCATGAAAACAAATGATTTTTCATTATCCATATCAAAATAGAATGGACTCATCTGCATACAATATATGGATAGATCCAAGGTTATTTTATTCTTAGCTGGTGGATTAAAAACTTCTTTTACCTTACAAACCAACTTTTTCTTACCATTTTTTGGATGGCTTGTTGGGTGATGTTTCTAGCATTTCTCAACCTGGTGTCCACTCATACGACAATGAGTGATATAGTTCCTTTGTGTGGATGAGGTTACCCATTTTTCATTTCTCACCTAAGAGATATGATATTGGTCTTTATCAACTACCTTATTCTTGATGAATGGTATCAACTTCTTCATTAACGTCCTTCTCTTCCAACAACTAATAATAGAATGGTTATGCAATCCACATAAAGTAAAAGGGAAAGCATTCCACATTTTTTAAATATCAAAGCCAAATTTATTAAATGGAAAGAGTGGATTATAAGTCTTGAAATTTCTCTCATGCTTATGATTATGATAAGAAGGCAGAGGTGGAATCTCATTATCTCTTTGCTATGTTCTCTTACCAAATCCATCTTGCAGTACTAGTGGCATAGAATCTTTGTTGTTAGCAATGCTTTCTCCAGTATCCACTTTCTCACTAGTGTAACCCAATCCTATATTACAAGACCTATACTCTACCTATATTAGGTTAGTAATACCTTGGCCATTCTTACCAAGGCCCCTTCCATCCAAACCAATTTTCAATAGCAGTTTAGATCCAGTTCCCTTAGTGTGTTTTTCAAAACCACCAAAAGTAATATCTAAAACTAAAGGGTCAATATTACTACATGATCAGCAACTTACAATTCAATCATTTATCATAGTACCTGTATCTATAGTGGAAGGCAATTGGTGAAGACTATGTTTCTCTTCACTCTGCCTCTATGCCAAGATCTCATCCTTGGCTTGTAACTCATATTTCAAATGAGCAATATCATCATCCAAGGAGTACAATTAAGCTCTTAGGAAAGCATTCTCTTCCTAGATTTGATGGTTAATCACTTAAATCTCATCAAGCTTAGATTTATTTGACATCTTACCCATGTTTTCTTATTTCCTACAAATAACCTAACCCCACAAACTGCACACTACAAATGGAATATCAACAAGGACAAATAGTCTGCAATACTACTAGAAACCAAACTAAAAACAATGATATCAAATCCACAAAATTAGAAGCTAACCTAGCACACTAATTGCTCTAATACCAAACTTGATTCGTAAAGTCTACACTATTACCATGCACAAAACAAAATTCTATGAATAGATACTTTTGTCAAAAACATTCAATTTCTAAAAATACTCAAAGGAATTGCAAAAAAGTTTGACCTTTAAAAACATTTTTTCAAGGAAGATCAAAATGGATCTCCAAACTGAATGAAATAAAGATGCAAGTTCATTTATTATCCATTCAACCATTTTTCTAAACATGAAGATTCTAATTCTTTGTTAAATTGTCATAATTAACTAACTTTGCATTCAAAATGATTAATAACAAAATAAAATATGAAAAATAATGTAAAATAATAGACAACTCATGACAACAAGGTTGATAACAAAGTTCACCCGTTGCTCGGGTTATGTCTCTGAGTTCACTTAAAACATGAACCTATCCATTTACATGAAATGCAAGTACATGGATAAAATCATACAATCATATAATGGATCCTCTAATATTGTATAAAAATCAACAATAGATTTTAGAAAAGTCTCGGTACTCATGAATGAAGTTTCCACCTTCTTGTCGCGAATGCAATTTCACGTTCCTAAAGTTCTCTACCAAAAATTTATTTTCAATGCTTTAAAAACTAGCTCAAACAAACTCAAATCAAGAAAAACAACATATCAATAGAAGCGTCTCATAATCCATAACAACTCTCTGGTTTACTCTATAGTCTGAAAATCTCTTTAAGTCCTTCAAAACTTAGGATATATGTAGATTGGTCTCTATATTGGCCATTACACAGTCTATAAAGCTTCAATTTGGGGCATTAAAAATGGTATCAAACAACCTCAAATCTAGACACTCAACATATGGCTAGAACCATCTCAGAGTCTAGAATAACTCTCCAGTTCACGTTGAAGTCTAAAAGTCAATCTAGGTGCCTCAAAAATGCAAAAACATGCAAATTGGTCTCTATTTGTCTATACACAGTCTGCTACATTGTGTTCGAATACAACATAGTTCACTTTATAGTGTTTGAGCCCACAAGTGTAATGGTGAAACACTTATCCTTTTTCCAAAAATAACATGATTCAAATCCCATGAATTTTTCTTTTGTTTTTATCCTTATCTTTTATCTCACATTTGGGAGGTGGAATGAAGTTTGTCTTATTTAAGGTCAGGCCTCCATGCATGTAATCATCGACAAGCCTTTTGTGGGACAAGGCACTAAACTTAGTCGATGGTTGTTCAAACCAAATTGGTTTTTTTACACATGAATTTTCATGGGTATGAATTGGTATGAATTTTCATCAGTTTGAATGATCGACTTGGAATCTGGTATGTATGTGCATTCGAGCTCATCTTCATGATAGTGTGTTGGCTCCTCCATGTGGTAAGGTTTGAACCATGTTTGGAAATCCAAACCTAAGCTCAATAGTGGGTAACAACCCACCAAAATTTTTCAAATATGAAGGATGAAAACCACCCAATTTTTTTTACATGAGCTAACTGCCACGTGTCACATCTTCATTGGTCAACGTTTCTACCACATCATCACTTTCACTGAGTTTGACCACAACTTTGATTGATCATAACTTCCACATATAAACTCAGATTTAGTCTATTTAAAATGAATTAGAAATATTTTTATGATATATATTCCATGTAACTAGGTCCAAAACATTCCATGATCATCAATTTTTCTAGTTTGACCACCTTTGACCGCTTGTTAACCCAAACTTTGACCAGCTACACCAGGAATAAACGAGCTCTATTTCTCAAGTTTTACATTATGTTATAAATATATTGACAAGATATATCTAATTATAATGTTTTTAGGACCATTTGAGATCATTCTAAAAATGACCTCTGAATCATATGCATACTTATAATTAGGCCTTCTCACTACTAGAAAATATGTCAACCAAAACTGAAGCACAGAAAAAAAATTCTTAAAAAAACATACCATAAAATCACATGGATAGAAACTACATGACCTCAAGGTAATAAATATGTTCATTATATTTCACCAAATATGGCAAAATACCTTAAACTGACCACTTCCATATGCTCACTCAGAACTGCAAATAGGCTTCAAAACCTAGTCAAGAATATTTGACTTTTCACACCTTCATAGGAATTTATAATGAATAAAAATACATTAAAATTAACCTATGATACCTATATAAAAAATTAACTTTCATTATATTCTTAAATTCTAGGCATAATGACTCATGAACATCAATCTTACTCACACACAAAAAACTGCTTGTAGCTTCAAAATATAGTCATGAAAACAATGACTAGAACACCTATAAAATCACTATAATGAACCTAAAATGGGTTTATATTATCATTTATCATTATTATAACATATTTTAACAAATATATTATAATTTAAAATAGTAATATTGGTCTTATAGATCAATCTCATGTCTTTACTATACACATACCTCACTATGTTAGACAAGTCAGATTGAGATCAACATTCTGCCATAGACAAGTTTCTTAAAAAAAATACATTATGTATATGCATTATAGGTATTTAAAATTAATCCAATTCAATTACTCCATCCCTAATCCACTAAAACACAATCCTAATCTCATTCCCACTTCTACCTATTTTTCTCACTATCTTCCTCACTAGGCCTTTTTAGTGATAGGCCAACTTCTATGAATAGTTTAGCATATTTTAAGTCTATAACATGATTATAAAATTACATGGACACAAAACAAAAGTCTCACACATCATCCTCCAATCATTTTCATGCTTTGACCTGGTCAACCCTTACTACTACACCAAAAATATGAGAAACAAGGGTTTTCCTATAGCTTCTACTCACTTTTATGATAGACCAATGCCACTTGGAGGTACATAGGAGAGTATTATACATGATAAAATAATAAAACTAGGTCATCCAATTCGTTCTGAGCCATTTATATCAAGATCTTCCATATCGAGTCATTTTTAGTGTTTTAGAGAGGGTTAAGACCACATTACAGTCTTAACAATCATTCATAAAGCTTGGGCCCTTAATCTAGAAAATAATGATTAAAAACTTGATATAATAGCATTTCCCAAATTCCATTAACTTATTAGGATCTCATTTAAAGTTTTCATGTGCCAACAAGCATAAGAAAATCCTTCTCAGGTCTACAATACCTTATTTTATGCACACAAAAAATCTCAAAACCATATTTCACGTTTTATCATTCATATTTTGACCTCATAATTTGTCAACAAAACTTGAAACAACTTTTAATACCTTTGATAATGATATCATTATCTCTATCACCTTGGAAATTGATCTTGAGCCCTGATTAGGACACACTATGTCTCTTTACACATTAGGCTTTAAACTGCTAGTCACACTTTGACCTTAAACATACCTTGAAACCTCTTGAAATGCTCTCAAAACTTCATTATCATGTCATAAAAACTAATACCATGCTCACACAATACCAATATTCTTTTCACAAGCAATAGACTGCTTACCTCATCATGCCACGAAGCCTATGCCTTCTCACAGGGTTTCTTCATGTAAATGAATAAGCCATGAAATGGCCTTAGCATATCCTCTAAAATTTTATCTATATTATACACATGTTTACATAGTGTAAAAAATCTTCTCATATGTTCTAACACTAATTTTTATCCTTCATAAGTCTCGACAACTTTTCATGGTGCCTTATTAGGTCAAACAGGGTTTAAGACTAGTTTGGTTGTATGCTTAAGCTTAAGACCATACCCCTATAGTTTTACCTTATAACTTTCCTAAGTCTTCCAAAACTTCATATGTATTCTTGGACATCCTTGAACATCCACTCATACCTATGTTTATCTATATTACCATATCATCATCTTCATACACATGCTCACTATATGACAATGTTCATTAAGACTAGTGCTAAAAAATATGCTTACCTTGTATCTTGATCTTGACCTTGACATGTCATCAGCCTCATAAAAACTACCAGATTGCCTTCAAATTCTCTCTAAATAGAGAGATAATAGGTTACCTTCAAATTATATTTTATCATAAGACACCTTGTCACATACCACTCACCATGCATGACACCAAATTTGACTTGGACATTAATGACATCCATATTGACCTTGACATTAATGACAAAATTTATGCCACCACACCAACAACAAGAACACACCTCAACAAACCTCCCAATGTAGGTTTGCATAAGCTTACAAATTATTAGTTTAATAAGATTATTGACTAATATAGTAAAAGGTGAGACCCATGATACTTAACAAATTATAAGACTTATATAGAATCTATAAACACATAAAAAAACTAGAACCATTCATGATAAACACTACAATTTTTCTAGAAGCCTCCAAAACTAAACATAGCTATTCAAAAATTTGAATTTGAATTTTAGTAAAAAAGTGGCAAATTCTAATTCTAACCTACCTAAGCTAACATAAAATCTTGGAAATAGTTCACAAGTGTGTGATTTGTCCTATAATACCTTTTAAATAATGTAATCAATCTAAATGACCCTTGAAACAACCTAATAAATCCAAAAATGAACAAAACAAACCAAAATTTCAAGCTTGGAGTGATGCTTCTGCATCATTTTTCCATTTCACCAGAAGTGACAGTCCATAACCTATATCTAAATACACCAGAGCAAAGTTGAATCCAAACCCATAAGCCTCTATGTGGTTACATATTATTTGATCACATATCCATACATGACACTAGTGTCGTTGTAATTGTCCCAAGTTGATTCAAGTTTTTAAAGAGCTATAGGCCCCAGATCTAGAAGATGACAATTGATCCAAAGTCTACTTCCTACTTGATTCATGCCTATACTAGATCTAACACTATATTAGCATCAAAAACACCTAAGTACTTTCTATTACATCATTTGTATATCTAACATAGTTGTAATTTCCATTAATAGCCTATCTTAGATTTATAAATTTAGTATATGGTATATATAAGTTTAGCACATTAATTAGACTACTATAGATATGATATTCACCCTTGTACCCTATCATTTATATATAAAAACCTTAAACAATAAATAGGATCCATACCTAAATCATGGTTAAACAATTGCAATAGTTGAATTTATATTTTTGAATCATATTTTTAATTGTGTACTTTTTATATATTATATTAATCTATAACTATATTTTTATTATATTAATATCTATCTAATTGAAGGGTTATTATATCATTAATCCAATTTTAGATTAAACATATTGGTAAAATCATACATTTCATTTGAGCAATGCTTATAATTTTTTTTGTCTTAGGGTTTGATAAAAAATAATAAATAACTAACACTAAAATAACTTTCTTTCCACCTTGGATTCAATATCTAAGACTAAAATAACTTTATTTTGATCTTGGTTTCAATATCTAACATAGAAAACACTTTATTCTCACCTTATATTTAATATTTGACAATTAAACCATTTTATTTTAACCTTGGATTTGAGTGTAATTTACTAATCTGCATACACACTAATTCTCCTTTGGTTTTCATCCTTCACTATCTTCATACTTAGATGTTTTTATCTATCCA
>JARHVA010004613.1:942500-1002500 GCA_037957365.1 Torreya grandis
ATATTCTCACTGTAGAACCATTGGTCATCCTAACACTCAATCGAGTTGATACTAAAAATGGCATGGCTAAAGATGTTAAGGAACAACATTTTACAAGTGTATATATATCCTCCCTAAAACAAATATGAAATAATAAAATGAATCAAGTATATATATATTAACAAAAAGTACAAGTTAATATATTATTATAACAATAAGAATAAGATCCATTTCATATTGTTCAATAATAAATTCACCAACTAGATTATTGTTACTTTAATTTTCCAAAAGGTTGGGTAAAATAATTTTGAGTAACCTTATCACATAATAAATAATAATAATGAATGTTAATATAAAAGTAACATTATAAATGCATCATATACCTATATTTTTGAAATATTCTATTAAATTATTTTAAATTACATAACTCATAATTCATAAATTAAAATATATAACACAATAATTTGAACAAGAAAAACACGTGTGAAAATATATCATGTGTGTGTACATACATACATTCATAAACATACATACATATAATACAAACACATGCACACACACAAACATATAATTATGTTTATAGTAAAAAAAGATCAGTCAATGATGGGAACACCCTCATAATTTGAATTATCACTTATGACTAGAATCACAGCTTTTGAATTCAGAGTTTCATATGGTCCAACTTATCCACATGATCAATACCATTACATGTATCATCTTATAGACCTATCATTAACTCCTATCAAAACCATATAATATGTATGATCAATTTATAAAGTACAATAATGATGAATAAAATACCTCATTATATCAGAAACATGAGTAGGAATTATTTTTTTATCCCATTTCCCCTATAACTCATCCATATATAGTGGTAGCAATGGCATAAGGATCAAATAATGACATATGTTCACTATAATTATCTCCAATTCAATCAACAAAGCCATTGGCTATGCCATAATGCACATTCCATGTCAAAGTACAAATGGATCCATCTACCATAATAAACCAATATGCATCACCTCCAATACTAATTAAACTAAAAAATTATCAACAAAATATAAGAATACGAATAATAAACTAAATCAAAATTCAAACATTCATTTTAACACTCACACTTAAACATAAAATTAGTTAAAACTATGAAAATAATGACATCTAGATAAATAGGCTTTGGTGGAGGTTGGGGTATAGTTTATGGTACAAGTGGTGATCTTAAACCATCTACATATCCTCCCTCGTATAATCCATCTCATCCATATTTTGCCTTGATAATGTGCAAGGGGCATAATAGAAATATCACCTACCATTGCTAAAAATAATTTATCCCATTAGGAAGTACTTCATAATTGTGTGTATGTTCTCATGCACCCTACATCATGGCTTAATACTAATGAAAACACAAGATCCTTCTTCATTGTTGGTTGAGGATCTAATTCAACACCTCTCAACCCTGACCTCACCTCATTTCTAAAAGTGGCCCTATTATCCATGGGCAAGATATTGAGGGTACATCCCAGATAAAACCAAACTATGAAGTAACATCATGATACTAAAAATTATCAACAAAGACTAGGAAATTGATCATGAAACCACATATTAAGTCATATTTAATTAATATATCTAGCATCCTTTGACATCCTCCAAAATCCCATATATAGTGACCACTAGATCATAGCCTGAGCCAATATATTTAATATAACCCTAAACTCCATGGTGCATAATCCCTTCTAATGTGGTAAAACCTAATGAGATGTGAATACATTAGGATGAGTCCAATCTCCATATGGACCACTAAAATTATGAAACATGATAATATTTTCATAATATCATACATGTAATAGGTTGGTTGCTCTGATACCACCGCTATGAACCTCCAAATTAAATCTATATGAATTTTAATACAAGTGGGCTAACATGTTATGCTCCAAAGAATACCTAGGATGAATATCCTCAATTAAACAAATAATATAATACATGTTAAAGGATATCACAACATATCCTACATCCATTGCTACAAATGATGAAATCATACAACATATGAATGCCTAATCATAAAATTTGATAAAATAACATAATACCACCCTTATCTTCACCCTTCCAATGGCTTGTCATATACTTATGGGACTGTCACATATATTATTAACACTATGTATCCGCCACAACAAACATATATCCAACATTATGCAACCATAGGATGTGACATACATCCTCTAATGTAACACTCATATCTCATATTGGTATCAAAAAAATATAAGGAAAGGGATTTCATCTTTGGGCCAATATTGTCATCAAGTGCATGCTATAAATAACTTGGCCCAATTGACCAACATGTGCCAAACTAACTTCCTATAATACCTTTTAATATGAATCATCTAAACTAATATCAAACAACGTAGTCATGTGTTATCCAAATTATAAATCTTACGCATGTAAATCATGCTAAAAAATAAGACACAAAAAAATTAGTTTTAGATCAAAATAAATACAACAAAACCAAATATTCAAAAAAATCCTTAAAGGGGAAAAATGACAAAATCAACCCGAAAGGCCAATATCATCATAAATCAAGTGAATATATTTAGAAACCCAAAGATATTGACCCAAAAATTCAAGATCATCAACTTTGAATTTTGGACTTTAAAAATGCCAAAAATTAGAAATTTGCATAAACCAAAAAATAATAAAAATGTACTAGAACTCATAAACGTTTATGTCAAAAATGAGTAACCTTGATACATGCCAACTCATTGGTTGTTTGTACCTATAAGGAATTACACAAATTCTTGAACCAAGTTGACAATGCATCTCATCTACTAAGTATGTTAGAAAAATGTAACTCAATTTGCATAATAAATAATGATAATTAAATTACAAAAATATTTCAATCATATTTATATGATTTGACCTTTTTCAATATTATTTACTATGTTTATTGCATAGTTGATTCAATTATTGATCTAAAAATTCTTTAATTAAAGCACTGTTCATCAAAAAAATGTATCATCAATTGCATTGGGACACATGTGACATGTTATTCTACATCACAACACTACTTGGTCACCAATTCTAAATTTTAAAAATAATCATTTTTTTTAAAATTAATACAACCACAATATCACCTATCCAAATGCTATTGCCTTTAGTAATCATATTATTAATCGAATGTGACTATATCCCATACTGTCATCTATATTATCTTTTCACTAACATGATTTTCTTAAATAAAATATTAAAATATAGTGATCAATATTCTAACCATTCTGACTGTTCACACTTATCTAAACTTGATATGTATTTTGATTCGATCAATTCAATAGTCTTATCTCTTACCTCAAAATTGGGGCATGCATGGGTAAAATCAAATAAATAACACATATACGAATCTAGCTCACAAGACACAACTCAATATTAGAGGTTTTTAGATATCAAAGATGAATCAAATGCATGACAAATGGGTGAACATTATGTGTGCATATTATATACATAAGTACACACTTGAGAAATTATATGTTTTAGATGATACATATTTTAATTTCATAAATTTTAAATGATTCAAAAAAATCAATTTGAGTTCAGAAAGTGACACAATAGTAAAATATTTGAGAGCATATACCATATATATATATATATATATATATATATATATATATATATATATATATATATATATATGTGTGTGTGTGTGTGTGTGTGTGTGTGTGTGTGTGTGTGTGTGTGTGTGTGTGTGTGTATTTACATTACATGAATAGGTAAACATATATACATATTTTTATTTATATGCATGGGAATATGCACATAAAACTAAAACATGATAGTCACATGTTACATCTACATATAATAAAAAACCATATATCTACATACAATTATATTTTATCTATTTAGCATATCGATGCATAGAATTCCAGATAAGTGAATTATTTAGGGAGAATGATAAAAATACATGCACAAATTATATTATTTTAGATTCAGGGGGCATGATAAAAATTCATACATAGAATTATACTATTTTTAGATTAAAGGGACATGATACAAATTCATCACCTATTTTCATTACTACTTATTATCTAAGGCGATGGTAGGGGTATGGATGTTATCCATTATAATTTTTTCATGCATAAGAAAACTAAGAAATGAAGTGAAAATTGAATATAAAGGCCATTTCTAATGGTTGATTTAGTTAAGTTCATAATGCATATTGAAATTTTAGTGCCCTTCAACACTATAGCCTATATATTCATTGTGGATTCCAACTTATTTCTGTATTGGGGTTACAAATTCTAAAAACACAAATTGAGTATATTTTTCCCTCAATGGGTTTTAATTATATACATTTTGCCCTAAAATTTGTGCTTGATCACACTCAATTTTCTATGGTATGATATAAGAACCAATATCTCCAACAACATTGTTCCTTGAGTCAACATATTTGAGGTTTTATTTCCCTCAGTGGTTCTACTTATCACATTGATCACTTGAAAACTTATCTATTTCCATGGTTAGTAAATGAATATATTGTGTAAATTCCATCTTATTTTCCATGGTTATGGGGTCAATCCCTAACCCTCAAAAATTTTATTTGTCCATGGCAAGCACATGTTCCATAAGCAACATCACATGGTATATATACATGTGTAGTTGTTATTTTGATAATATTTTCAATATTTAATTTATGGTTTTAACTTTTTTTTTCATATGGATAGTGATCAATCTAATTACTAAATTTTATTTTTGCAGGAACTCTTTTGATCACTATGATGAATGAAAAGTCCACATTGTGATCATGTACACAAGTTTACATTCTCTTTTTACCCTATATATAGTATTTGTAGTTCAAATAAAATGATAGATTAAAACAATTTTGTATGGAGGGGGGTGAATATCGACACCCAAATTTAGCACAAGCCTCATCTTAAAACATCTTTTAGCCACTCTTCTTAGATGGGTCTCTAGCTAAGAATCAATTACTTAGTGGCATGTGTCTTTTATGCTTCCTCTTTTAGTTGTTTATTTTCTATGATTTTTTGGTCTAATTTTCCAATCCATGTCACTTGTGTCATGTTTTAATAATAGATATAACTTAACCCACTTTTATCTTATCATTGTTTCTCCTCCCAAGTTAGTTCTGACCATTATAGTTAAGATTGACCTTTAATCTTGACCCATTGTTGTGGATCTTGACCTCTAATATTTTAAATTATTTATTTGGTCATATTTCCTTTCATATCCTTTGCTTTTATGATATCTATTTTATTTTGTGTCTATTTTAATTTTCCACTATGTATTTAATTAAAATTCAAAAAGACCCATATATATAAAAAGTTGTTAGAATAAATTTTGGACAAACATTCCTACATTACAAGAGCTATACAAAATTACATATTATTTATATTAAATAATTAGAGCTACATCTAAATTATTGAAGGTTAAAATTTCATCTTACATGTGTCAAGGGTAAAATATGAGAAAGAATGTCTAATCTTACATTCACTATTACACACATACACATTAGTATGAAACTAGACTTGAGTTTGAGCCCTCAAAGAAGTGGCAATGTAGTTCACGTTTTTATTGATAAATGAGGATTAAATTAAATTAAATCTAACTTAATACCTTTTACTTAATTCCTCCTCCCCCCCGGCACATACACACACATCTTTTTATCTCATGTGTTTGTTCAATAATTAGGGTTTAATATTTTAGGTTCATGCACACATGTTAAAAGTGCTAAGAAGATATAAAAAGGCATTGAAGACAAATGTGAAGAATCATAGAATAACTATAATATTTTACCTACAGTGTCAAAATTGATTGCAATAGATCCACATCAATTGTCAATCATGTCTGATAATAATTGATATTGAATAGAATATAGAAAATAATGAATCTCATAGACACATTGAATATAGTTCCACTTACACATCATCAATACAGATAACATGCTTATGTAGACCAAGGAAGTGTGGTAAATAATCTAATTTTATCCCTATACCTTTATACTTATTTATCTTGATATTTAAATTTACATGTTTGAATCATAGATGTAGATCTATATTTAGTGTAATTCTACTAATTTATAGCTATATTTTTATTCTATTAATTTATACCTATTTAAAGCATTATTATTTTATCAATATTATTTGAGATGAAACATTGAGAACTTCATGAAAAATATTATGCGCTCTCACTTGAGTATTTTTTTTTATGCCATTTTTCACAACTACTACATTGACACACTTTTAAGGTCTTGATACATTGGATCTTAACAATTGCCTTGTCTTCCCTTCTAATTCAACATTATGGTGGATTTTATGTATTTCTAATGCTTCCTTGGTTGTTGAATTATGTTATGTAGATAATGTTTTTTACTGTATACTATGCAGATGTAGAGGCTATTTTGAAAATTTGGAACAACTTGTGAGCCATCCTTGCTAGTTTCAAAATTTAAAGTTACACTTAGCCATCTTTGTTGGTATTAAAATTCAAAACATCAATTCTAAGAATACATTATTTACTATTATCAAGATTTATAACATCATTTCTGAGACAAAGTGATTTCATGGTTTAAAATTTAGAACATTTTTAAATCAAACATTATTTGGTGGTATCAAAATTTAAATCATTTTGTGAGTGAATGTCATGTCCCCTTTTTCATGGACATTGATAGACTTGATGGTTAGCCTATTATACGACCTTCGTAGGCTAATAGGATGGATAGAGGGTCATAATGGAGCTTGGCTTGACTTTGATTCGCAGAATTTCTACATTTAGTTTTCATTCAGGTTATTTCAGACGCATTGGGCCTGAGCTCCTACTTTTTAGGGATATTTGATATGCAGTGGAGCACCTTTACTTTGGTATGGTCATGTGCAGAATCACTCCTTGATTCACCTGCTTCGATCGGTTTGAGGATCCGATGTATATTGAGGGAGATATTAATATTTGATTGATTTAATCAAATATTAATTATTTGGTCTCATTAATAATTAATTATTAATTATTAATTATTTGGTCTAATTTTAAATTAGAAACCCTAATGCTAATTTAAGAAACCCTAATTAGGGTAAGCATATCTTTTGAGGGTATAAGGGTTTCACATGGAGGCCATTATTGATTATGCATTGATTTGATTATTGAAAATTGAAGAAATTCTTCTGTGAAGACTGAGCCAAGGGTTCCAGGATTCCATTGCAGTGGAGAACGTTCCCTCTTCATTGTGTGTGATTTAGAGGCTGTGAGATATCAGCTCATTTATTACCAAATTGAGAGATAGCTTCATCCTATTTTATCACAGAGACACAGATCTGAGAGATAGCTTCATCCAGAAGTTATCACAGAATTCCAGGGTTGAGAGATAACTTCACTCAGAAGTTATCACAATATTATAGGTATTTATTTTATTAGTTTTGATTCAATAAATTATACAGATAGAAATATTCTGTATTAGAATAGTATATCTTCAGATCAGGGTGTTCAGCAACAGGGGTTAGGAACAGACAGGTAGGCGGCCGTACTAAGTCCGTACAGGCCCGTACAGATCCGCTCAGGCACCGACCTCGGCAGGCAGAGAGTAGTGACCGACATTAGTCGATGAAGACCGACGTGGATAGAAAGCCGATCGACAGAGACCGACGTCGGTGAGATATCGATCGACGACGGCGCCTGTTGTCGACACAGAAAGGTCGAGACCTTCCAGAACAGTTTTCACTTCCAATTTTTAAGCCAGAGTTTTTAAGCTGTATTTCATTTTTATATGCATAAGGAAGGACTGCAATTGTAATAGTTTAAAAGGACAAGTGATAAGATTTGTAATTTGCTATTAACTATATTATTGTGATCATTCTGAATTTATTGAAGTTATATCTTGTTCAAAGTTTTTATGTTGCTATATTTCCTATTTTGGAGGGGATACCACAGTGGTATCAGAGCTTTTGTGCAATAAGAGAGCCCCTAAGTAAGGGACATCACAGTGGTATCAGAGCTTTTGTGCAGATAAGAGAGCCCCTAAGTAAGGGACATCACAGTGGTATCAGAGCTTTTTGTGCAGATCTAAGTAAGGGACATCACATTCAGAGCTTTTATAGGAGAAAAAAAGAGCCCCTAAGTAAGGGACATCACAGTGGTATCAGAGCCAAATTCCTGCCATCCTATTGGGCACATCAGAACTAATGTCTTGCCATTCTGTTGGGTAGCTTGGGTATCAGTATGGCTTTAACAGATGTCAAAGATTTGGAAGGAAGAATGCACAATGTGAAGAAGAAGCTAGATAATCCATTCCAGCAAGCAGATGACATTCTAAAAACATTGGAGGAGTTAGAAACTTATTTGAGCAAGGTGGAGCAATCAAATACTTATGATATGCAAAGAGCGTTATCTCCAGCATTTAATTCATTGGTGAAGCCCCGATTATTGAGACATCATGATGAGGTGGTAAGACTTGCAGCCCTCTCTTGCATTAGTGAAATCATGAGGATCATAGCTGGTTTTGATTTTTATGATGATCAGATTATGAGAGAGGTACTTTATGTCATGGTAAAAAGCTTCGAAAAGTTGGATAACATTAGAGACCATCATTTCTCAAGGAGGGTAAGATTACTTGAAACATTTGCAAGGTATGGGTTTGAAAACATTATAATGTTAGTAGGTTGTATTGGTGAAATTCGCATGATGTTTAAAATATTTTGGAATATTTTAGATGAGTTTCATTCTAGCAATATATTGGCATCAATGCACTCTATTATGTTCACAATCTTGTTTGAGGAGGAGGATAAAATTTCCAAACTTTTGGCAGAAGATTTATGGTATGTCTGGACAAAAGGGAGAAATGTCTCACCTAGAGCTTGCATGTGGTTAAAGAATTTAATTAATAGGTCCAAGGATCGTAGTGCTCTCCCTATGACATGCAGCCACTTGCATGATGAGTTTGACAGTCATGCGATCTTGTATAGGGAGATATTAACACATCTTCAGGTAATGATTTATCCGCATTATCTTCACAGGCAGGAGTAGTTGAGGATGTTGTGGATGAGCTATGTCTTAAGGTGAGTCTAACTCAGGAGTTAGACAGTGAGGATGAGTCTGATGCTTGCATTCAGAGTGTGGAGGTGTACTCAGATGTTAGTACACTGAGTGTGGGTGATTAGTATGTTTCTATAGCTGCTTATGAGGAGCATGTCGTTGAGGCTCACACACATATTCAGGACTTGGGAGTACCTGATTCTGAGGAGTTTGGGATACCAGTGGAGTCGAGTCTCCAGATTGATTCTTCTCACACATTTGATAGTATGGTACAGTTGGTTGTGCCACCGTTACAGAGGGATCAGTTTTGGGATGGATTAACACCATCTTTTGTAGATGGAATTTGCAGTTGCCAAGTACACAGTCTACAGTATCGACACATCCAGGGCAGTTGTGATTTCAGAGATTGGTTGAGTTGTGTTCGCCAATTTGATTATGGGTTCCTCTTTGTTTTACTTCTGATGATATTGCAGGTACTCACATTGATTCACAGCAGTGCAGAGCATAACTACATTTGGGATCCAGGTGGATCGAGTAGTTCATTGTTCCGAGATTGCTTGGGGACAAGCAATTTTCAGAGGGGCGGATTGTCATGTCCCCTTTTTCATGGACATTGACAGACTTGATGGTTAGCCTATTATACGACCTTCGTAGGCTAATTAGGATGGATAGAGGGTCATAATGGAGCTTGTCTTGACTTTGATTCACAGAATTTCTACATTTGGTTTTCATTTAGGTTATTTCGCATTGGGCCTGAGCTCCTACTTTTTAGGGATATTTGATATGCAGTGGAGCACCTTTATTTTGGTATGGTCATGTGCAGAATCACTCCTTGATTCACCTGCTTTGATCGGTTTGAGGATCTGACGTATATAAAGGGAGATATTAATATTTGATTGATTTAATCAAATATTAATTATTTGGTCTCATTAATAATTAATTATTAATTATTAATTATTTGGTCTAATTTTAAATTAGAAACCCTAATGCTAATTTAAGAAACCCTAATTAGGGCAAGCATATCTTTTGAGGGTATAAGGGTTTCACATGGAGGCCATTATTGATTATGCATTGATTATTGATTATTGAAAATTGAAGAAATTCTTCTGTGAAGACTGAGCCAAGGGTTCCAGGATTCCATTACAGTGGAGAACGTTCCCTCTTCATTGTGTGTGATTTAGAGGCTGTGAGATATCAGCTGATTTATTACCAAATTGAGAGATAGCTTCATCCAGAAGTTATCACAGAGACATAGATCTGAGAGATAGCTTCATCCAGAAGTTATCACAGAATTCTAGGGTTGAGAGATAACTTCACTTAGAAGTTATCACAGTATTACAGGTATTTATTTTATTAGTTTTGATTCAATAAATTATACAGATAGAAATATTCTGTATTAGAATAGTATATCTTCAGATCAGGGTGTTCAGCAATCAAGGGTTAAGAACAGACAGGTAGGCGGCCGTACTAAGTCCGTATAGGCCCGTACAGATCCGCTCAGGCACCGACCTCAGCAGGTAGAGAGCTTCCAGTGACCGACATCGGTCGACTGAAGACTGAAGTCGGTAGAAAGCCGACCGACAGAGACCGACGTCAGCGAGATATCGACCGACGACGGCGCCTGTGTGTCGACACAGAAAGGCCGAGACCTTCCAGAATCCAGTTTTCACTTCCAGTTTTGCTAAGCCAGAGTTTTTAAGACTGTATTTCATTTTTATATGCATAAGGAAGGACTGCAATTGTAATAGTTTAAAAGGACAAGTGATAAGATTTGTAATTTGCTATTCAGAGACTATATTATTGTGATCATTCTGAATTTATTCAACCGAAGTTATATCTTGTTCAAAGTTTTTAGTGTTGCTATATTTCCTATTTTGGAGGGGATACCACAGTGGTATCAGAGCTTTTGTGCAGATAAGATAGCCCCTAAGTAAGGGACATCACAGTGGTATCAGAGCTTTTGTGCAGATAAGAGAGCCCCTAAGTAAGGGACATCACAGTGGTATCAGAGCTTTTGTGCAGATAAGAGAGCCCCTAAGTAAGGGACATCATAGTGGTATCAGAGCTTTTTGTGCAGATAAGAGAGCCCCTAAGTAAGGGACATCACAGTGGTATCAGAGCTTTTATAGGAGAAAAAAAGAGCCCCTAAGTAAGGGACATCACAGTGAAGCCTTTTTGGTTAATTTTTCCCATGCATTCTAATCATATGGTTTACATATATATATTAACTTTTGTTTACATAATTAAAATTCATGGATTCTACTCTTTATTCATTACTTTTTAGACATCATTAGATTCAATAGTCATCTTCACTATCTTCATTTTTTGTTTTACTCTTTCATTGTACATGGGTACCTCATCATACCTAGTTGTTGGGACCCACACTTATTAGCTTAAGACTTATTCTCTTTTACCACATCACCTAATTTTATATTTATGGTGGTGTTGGTTTCAATCTAGTTTTGAAGTCCACCTTAGATAGTGTTGTTGCCAATGTGTGATTTATTGTGTGCATGTAATTTTTAAATGCACATTTTATTGGGTATATATCCTCACGTGTATGAAAAGGGTTAGATGTAGCTTGGGAAATTATCCACCTTTCACTCCATCTATAATTATCTTCCACACACCTATTTTCTTTTGCTATGTAAGGAATATTTGTATCCTTGTTTAGAATGGAGCATAGAGTTAGTTATCCATAGCATGTGGATATGTAGTCTCTTATTGGATCTTGTGTTGCTGAAACCATTATTGGTATAAAACATATACACTTTATATTATATTTGTTTTTAATATAATGTCCTTATTTGGTGAATATTTCTTTATATACTCAGAATACTTTATGTGGATGGTTTTTATGTTAAAGTTAATGGGATTTCTATTTATTGACATGGTTTTAGGGATAAGAGTTATTTTTGCCAATATTATATTATTATATGTTATTCTAATACCCATATTATGGTATGAAGTATGTTCTTTACAAACAAAATATTATGGTATTTGATTAAAAAAAATTAAAACTGTAGATTGGGTTAAAATCATTGCTCAAAATAATGCACTGAAAAAATTATATGTGATTTCCATACAAAACTAAGGACTATAATTATGGTAGATAAGACAAGGAAATATAATTTTAATGCATTAAAAAAATTATTTCTATGTTGAATAATGGTGAAATAATGAGGAAAAATTATTTAAAAAAATGAATGTTTTTCTAACATAAAACTTTAGGCATTAATAAAATACTTTTATATGATTGATTTGATGAATAAACCTAATTCTAATAGTACATGTTATGGTAGGTATAAAAATTGGATGAAAAGTAATTAATTTTATAAATATCAATATCATGGTTTGCATGACTTAGATAAGCATCAAAATATGAATGTTTTAAAACTAGTTTAAAATAAATAAATATTATAAAAATAATATAATATTAACTAGTAAGAGGAAGGAGGATAAAAATGGATAGATCATGGTTATATGGTTTAGAGCCTCACACAACACCAACCATACCACCACCATGAGGCATGGGATCCATACTAGTATTTATTTATTTATTTTTATTTGTAGCCTTTATGTCATTGTGGACATCAACATTTTTTATATATGGATTATTCATGTAAAAATAGTTTGATAAATTGAAATGGATTAATTTGTCATGGCAATGTGGTGTAGCTCAACCACTACATCAAGTTGGAGGAGGTAAATACCTTCATGGTTGTGACTAACCAACATAGATGTGAAAGCACAAGAAATAATGCTTATACTAGTTTTTATTGTATATTTTTATTTATCAATGACAATAATGACAACACACAAGCTAGAGATAAAGGTATATTATTTCCATAGTGATCTAGAATCATAGTCTAGAGATGGGCAACTTTTGGCATAACATTTTTGGCATGTCATTGAATCTGCATAGACAAATTTGATATCAACATAGTTTTTTTTTAAAGTGTAAAACTACTTGTTATATGTAGAGTTAGAAATAATAACATAATTTCTTTTGTTCCAAATAAAATTTATATAATTCCCACTCAAAACATACATTGACCATGTGTGAATTTTACAAGAAGAAAAGTTATTCACCTAGAATAATAATACACAACTTAAATGGTTTTGATCAAAAGGTTTTGAATAAATAATGAAAACAAGTCTAGACATGTTGATATTAAATTAAAATCCAAAAAAGACTTTTCCATAAAAAGGGCACTTGGTATTAGGAACATCTTACTCAATAACGTGATTTCTAATGAAAATTATTAGTAGATTAGACACTAGCTAAAATGCTCAATGTTGCTCTCAAGCATATTATTCCACATGGTTTGAAACCTCCTACCCCTTATGTGAACATGAGAATGGATAGACCATATCTCTTTTATATTTTCAAACATGAGTGACTACTATAGATCAACTAATATTCCTTACTGATAATCTAATTGATAAAGGGTACTCTAAAAAAACTACCTCAAGTGTTTCTTCAATGTCTAGAGTGAATTCCTAATAATTTTATCCAAGAGCTCTGAAGGGACAACATTAATATTATCCTCAAAATATTCATGATCATTTTTTTTTAGATTAAAATTTATTTTTTATTTTGAAAAGGAGATCCGATAAAAAGAGGTATGGGAAACAATATCATGAATAGTATGAATTCTTCATTTAAACATTTTAAGGGCATGAACACATGATACCTTCAAAAGGGGGATATTGTAATGAAATCACTTACCTGATTCATAACAATAGAATTATATATCACAAATTAAGAATAGAATAATAAGATCCACAACAACAATTGGTGAAAGAGTAGAATACTTGAATATTATGACTAATCTACTTCGAAGGGGAAACCTCCACAACAATGTAATAAGAATAGAATTCACAATATGATGATAAAATGCTAACCACTGCCCCTATATATTCTCTACTTAGCCATGGTCATTCCATAGGTAAACCATACTAGGAACATTGAGAAATACAACAATATAATATGAAGTTGTGTAAACCACAAGTTGGCCACATATATCCATAGATGTACTATAGGTTAAACATGCCCCTCCACTTCAAGACAACTTTGTCCTCAATCTTGAATCAAACCATAATGTTGCTACATGAATACTTCATCCTTCCATGTTTCATCTTTATAATGTAGGTTATTCCATCTAATTAAATACTCCTTAATGGATTTGGTCCATAGTTACTTAGTGCACGTATGAAGGAGATCTTTAGGCTCTAGAATTACTCAAACTTATTCATCAAATTTAGGTAACTCTATTGAGAGGAAAATTTATGTCCAATTACCTTATTTAGTCAGGATACATGGAATACCTAATGTATGTGAGTGGATGGGGGTAATTCCATATTGTAAGCAACGCTGCCAACTTTCTATAAGATATGATAAGGGCCATAATACTTAGGTGACAACCTTTTATCCCTTTTAATTGATTTAAATACATCTACTTATATGGATAAAAAAATAAAAATACCCAACCACCTATTTCAAAATGCCACTCAATGTGGAGTTGATTTGTTTGTTGCTTCGTTATATTTTGTGTCATTGCTAAATTCTCTCACAAATTGACTAGTAACTTTTGTTGATGGTGAATGTGTTCATCAATAGCTCAAACCTTAGGATTCACCATCAAATATAAATTTATGGATGTGATTTGATACCCATATAATGCCACAAAGGGATAAATCTTGGGAAAAGTGGAAAAATAAGTGTTATACCACCATTTAATAAGTGCTAGCTAATGAACCCATTTGTCCTGTTTGTCATAAACAAAACAATGAAGACACCCTTCTAGACATTTATTGATAACCTCTATTTATCCATCATATTGATGATGATAGGATGAGTTATGAGCCAAATGGGTGCCCAAACATGAAAATAATTCAATCTAAAAATTACTAGTAAATATTGGATCTCAGTCACTTATAATGATCTTTGGAGTACCATACAATTTTTAAACTGTATTTTTAAAAAAATAGCTATTATACTGATAAAAAATGGTTATGATAAGGGAAAAAATGAGCATACTTGGTGAGTCTATCCATAACTACCACTATAACATTTTTATCCTTAAACGATGATAACCCCATAATGAAATCTATGGAACCATCCTCCCAACACTAGCTAGGGATGGATAAAGGATTTAAAATACCTTGGGTCTTAATGGTTTCACCTTTGTTTTTTTTAAATACCATGCATTTAGCCATATATTTATAGACATACCCCTTGAGTCCTCCTCAAAATAATTTTTTCTTGATTCTATGATAAGTTTTCAAAAATCTAGAGTGACCTCCAAGTGGAGAGGTATGAAGTTGCTGAAGAATTTTATGTTTGAGGAGAGAATGCTTACATAGGTATCATCTATCTTTATACCATAATGTGTTCTCCATCCATTTAAATTTTTTAGATTCTTCAGAACCCTACTGAAGATGTTGAATCAAATCCTTGGTATCACTATCATTCTCCCATTTAGATCTTGCTTCCTCTAGTGAATATGCCTACCACATGGTCATGGCACATAAAATGCATCCACTAATTCATCCCATCAAGAGAGGGCATTTGACACCACATACTCTTTTCCTTTCTCATACATTATTTCAAAATTATATCCTAATATTTTAGTCAACCATTTTTTTATTCAAATGATAATTATTGTTCCAAAAAAATATTTGAGGCCATCATGATTAGTCTTTATCTGAAAGTAATGACCCATCAGATAAGGTCTCCATTATTTCATTACATGTAGAATAACCATAATCTCTTTCTTATAGATTGGTTTAATCCTATTTTTTACCTTTGGTTAGAAAATTTAAAATTCCAATGGTCTACTTTCTTGCATGAGTACAAACCCCATGCCATATCTTGATGTGTCACACTCCATAATAAAAGTTTTTGAAAAATCAAGAATAGCCAAAAGTAGAGTTGTGCACATAGCCATTTTCAAATGTTTAAATGACTTGGTACCCAAATAGTCCCACTCAAAGGAGTCTTTACTTAAAATAGAGGTAAGTGGGTCTATAATGCTACCATATTTTTTTATAAACCTGCAATAGTAACCAGTTAACCCCATAAATCTTTGAAGGTTCCTGAGGGTATTAGGAACCTACCAATCCATTGTCTCTTGGATTTTTTTAGGATCAAATTTCACTCCATGTGAAATAATATGACCCAAGTACTTCACCTATTTGAAACCAAAAGCACATTTGGAAGGTTTTGCATAAATTTGATGTTGTTCTAGAACTGAAAGTACCTATTTCAAATGCTTCAAATGGTCTTCCCAAGTTTTTTTATATATGAGGATATCATCAAAAATAACTAATATAAACTATCTCAAAATCTCCTAGAAACAATTTTCATCAATCTCTAAAATGTATATGATGCATTTGTGAGGCCAAAAGGCATGACTATAAATTCATAATGTCCTTCATGATTTTTGAAAGTTGTTTTAGGTATGTCCTCATCACAGATGTAAATCTGATGATACCCAGAGTGAAGGCATAACTTGGTAAAATAAACAACACCATGCAATTCATATAGTAAATAATCAATTACTAGGATAGGAAACTTATCTTTGATGTTATACCTATTGAGTTATTCATAGTCTGGGAACATCCTCCAACTTTCATATTTCTTATACACAATGACAACCAGGGAGGAATATTTACTTTGACTATATCATATGATTCTTGCCTCTAACATCTCGTGTATCATATTTTCAATTTCATTCTTCTTGGCATAAGGATACCTTTAGGGTCTGATTTTAGGTGGTGTACTTAAAATGATCCTGATGCCATGATCATGTGCATGACTTGGAGGAAGTCATTTTGGCATGTCACCAAAAATAATAGAATGGTTATCTATAACCCTTTACAAATCAAGATGTGTAGACTCCTTGGTTGGTTTCACTTGTATGGAAAATAAGCATGCCATAAATCCTTCTATACCTTTTATAAGAATCTTTATAATTTGGTGGGAACTAACCAGTTATGGAGATTTATTCTATAACCCACAAAGATTGAAGGTCCTACCTACTAAATGGATCCTCAAGAATAGTTCCCATAAATTCATCTCAATACTGCCAAAATTGGTGAGCCACTATAATCCCAAAAAAATGTCATCTCCTCCCATGGGAATAGCAAACATAGGGGAATCTAGCAAGTAGTCTACCATAACAAGATTAATTCTATGGCATTTTATAGAATAGTTGAATGTACTACCATATAAAATCATGACCTAAAATTTTGGAGATATGTAAATGAAACATTTTTAAATGAGTATCTATATTATTGTTGATGAAGTTATGTGTATTCCCAAAATCAATTAACATAGTCATCTTTTGTTTCTTTAGGAAACCCACCACCTTAAGAGTTTTAGGATTACTAATGCTTGAAAGTGCATGACAGGAAATAGTATGTTGAGAATCTTTAGATTCATCCTCCGGTTCTTCCAAACTTTCCCCTGAAGCCTCATCATCTTGTTCCTCCTCATTAGCACCTTCAATATAAAATAACTTACTTTTAGCACATTGATGTCCTTTACTCCATTTTCTATCACATGTAAAACACAAACCTTTTTCATGCTTTTATTCAAATTGTTGAGGTGTCAATATGGTAGGTTACGAAAATGATGTGCTACAAAGGTGAAATCATGTATATTATTGAAAGGCCTTCATCTAATCAACTCTTTTTCCTTAACCACATGTGCCCTTGGTATGGACTCAGATACATTATTTGGATGAAAAATGCAAACCTCTAATCATATGCTATCTTTAAGGCCACCCAAAAATAGGTCAGTCATATTTTCCTCAATGATGTCTACCATACATAAGGAGAGATTCTAAAATTGATGAATGTAATCCTTTACAATGTCGATCTAGTGTAGTTTGGCTAGTTGACTAAAGTAGTCTTCAAAGACATTGTTTCGATAATGGAACTACAAATCCTTATAAAATATTGACCATGAAACTAGGATACCCTTGTTTTTATTTTAAACACAACCAATGATACCAAATGAATAGATTAGGTTCCAGATACAAAGAGGCCATGACCACTTTTTATGACCTTGGATTCTGATGTAGATCAAATAATTTTTCAATTTGAGTGAGCCAGGTGAGTGGATAATTACCATCAAACTTATGCCAGTCAACTTTTAGTAACATTGGATTGGGGCTAGGATTGGTGTTGGGATTTTTTAGAATAGGAGAACCAAACTAAAGTGGTGGAGGGTTAATTTATAGTAGTTAAGTTGATAAGTTGGACAATTGTCAAGTTATTTGTTACAATTGATCCAACACACCATTTAGGTCACCTCTCAACCCTATGATGTCCCCTTTAACTATATCAAATTCTTATTTTTTCACCATGCCCTATAACTCAGACTTAAGTTTTTGAACTACCTCTGAAATATATGGATCAAAAGTTTCAGACTCCATGTCATCCTTATGAGCAGTTCTCAAACTTTATTTCCCTTTCCCACATTCATGAGTGTTTATACCAACCATTCATAAGCTCTAGGAGTATTTTAGCCCCAAAAAAGTATACCATTGGAATACACCATTGTGAGCTTGTCATCGAGACAAATTCAATGACTGCTGATGTGTGTAAGGGTGAAAGTGTTTTTCCTAAAAGAGTGTACCAATAGAATATAAAATTTTATTGTCTTTCAAATATGAATCAAATGAGTTCTAATTCACACAAGGTAAAAGAAAATCCAAATGTTAGAACTGAAAAAAATTGTGCACTAGAAACTTGCCCAAATCAAAGCTTTGATACCAATTATAATGAAACTACTTAGATTATTTTTAATAATATAATTATTTATCATAGAATTAATAATAAAATAAATATATCCACAACAACAATTGGATAAAGAGCATAATACTTGAATATCAGGACTGAGCCACTTCAAGGGGGAAACCTCCACAATAAAGCAATAAGAACATAATTTGTAATATGGTGATAAATGACTAACCACTACCTCATATATATAATCTAATTAACCATGGTTATTCCATAGGCTGACCATACTATGAACATTGAGAAATGCAACAAGATAATATGAAGTTGTGTAAGCCACAATTTGGCCACACATATCCTTAGATGCACTATAACTTAAGTGCATAACAAATATCATGGAAATTTATAATAGGATACCACCACAAAAAATATTGATTGGTAAATAAACCATGACTAGAATAGTTGAATTTATAGAAGTGATAAGGTTTCATAGTTTTGTAGGCTTTCTAAATACCATTTTCCAAGAAAATTCCCTCAATCGTGACGTGAGATTGAATTGACTATAAGGGTTTAAAAACCAAAACATTTCTAATAAATTCTCACATAGAGGTACAATAAAAGATACTTGATTCCCTAGAATAATATTTTAATATTCATTTTCTTCAATAATTTAGATGATCCATTTAACTTACAATGTAGTGCCTTGACATTGGATGTTATGAAAACTTAACTACAACATCTCTTGAAAATAAATCATACTTCCTAGAAGTTTAATCCTTTCCCATGATAAAAAATATATCATATAAAATCACTAAGAATATTTTCAAGCCTATGTTATCAAGCTATAAAGGGAAACCATCACAAATAATAGTAGGCATGGGTTACAGTGAGAACATTAACACATATTTAAAATTATCTAGAAAAATAGAATATCTTAGAGATCAATTGTGGCATATTTTTTTTAATTTCATGATTATCAATGGAATACTACATCATAAATTTGAAGGGATATCCTGAAAATTAAATGGGATAACAATAAAATGAAAAACTTTACGACACATTGACTCTATTTCCTAGTAAATGTTTGAAGTGAAGAAGGGATGGAAACAAAAAATATTTATGTCTTTATCTATTTAATACTCAATAATGATAAACAAATATAAAGTGTCAAGGCATTGCATTGATGTAGATAACATTTTATTATTACTCAATTAAGGTAAAAAAGTAGTCATAAAAAATTTACCACAAACCATTTGATGGGAATTATTTTAAAGAAGAAATAATCCTTGAAAAAACCCTTAGAAAATGTAATTCACAAATAAATAACCAAAAAAATATACATCAAACACATAAAGTGTAAGGGCAAGGGGACAATATCCTGTTGAATTGAATGAAAGTGTCCAAATTGTTCATAATGCATAGGACTAGCATAAAGACAAGCTAAAGTATTAGCAAAAAACATCTAATCTAATTATATAAAATTAGAACTAAACCCTAAATCCTACATTATTATAATAATGAAAATCCATTCTATACAAACACAAAATTTATCAAAATATACATTTTAATAACAAGGGAAAGGGGCTTTACCCTGAGGTATAAATTAATCTAACAAAAAAATCAATTCAAGAGTGACAAAAAATGTCTCAAGAGAATAAAAAGAGACATGGATAAATCCAAACAACCATGTATCCACAAATCCAAAATATAGTTACAATAAATAAGACTAAAGTGTATAAGCTTTAAAACTTCAAAAAGAGAAACACAAGCCATTAATAGAAGACACATCCCAAAGCAATCCAATAGGGTAAGAAGGATGCACTACCATGAAACAACTTAGGGAATGCAGGAAATTACCACTGCTAGAATCATTGGACTCCAACTTCCATAAAGACTTTCAAGAATTAAACTAAGACCACTGAGACAACAATAAAATCTCTAAAGTTCAAATCACTTAAATCTTCAATGAAAATTTTATCAAATCAAAAGTTGTAATTGAGTCAAATATTTTCTAATTAGTTATCTTTAAACTTTCCACAGAGGGGGACCTTTACAGTGCCAATATTTATTAGGATTATGGTGAAGAGATCCAAAATATTCTAATAAATCGATTGGAGGGTTAATTCCTTGATAGTTTTGGTAGAAACAAATATCCTAAAAAAAGATGAATGGCATGAAGGATATCTTGAATGATTGAATTGAATTACCATTTATAATATCTTATGGAATCTACAACATTGATAATCAAAAGAGATTCACCTTCCACCAATAGTTTCCTTAAATTGGATTCAATAGTAGTTCTCAAACCGATGAGAAGATTTGATGCTTCAGCCAAATTATTAGAATACCATGGGATGTTGAAGATTAAAAAAGATAACACTTGCCCTAGATTATCTTTGAAAATGCCTCCACATTAATAAATACTTAGGTTACCATTGGATGCCCCATCCAAATATAACTTGACATAAATGTCCATAAATGCTAGTTGGGGGCTTCCAAGAAGACATTAACATGTTGTTTGTTTGAGTATGGAGGTTTAATTTATTTTTTAGTAAATTTCATTTTAATAGAATATGACTTTCCTCTCTAACGGTTTTATTTCTTGGAGGCTCAACTTTAGCTTTAAAAACCTCTTGAAGGAGTTCCTTGATTTTAAAAGTAACTAATTAGCTAGAGACAGAAAGATTATTGAAGACTCTATTATTTATTTTTGTGTCCATAAGCTCCAGATGATTTGACATAAGGCCATAGAATAAATACTTATAAATTGATATATTCCTTTTATCTAGTTAATCAAAATTTCTTGAATATAACCTACTACTACCCAAAGTCTATCCATTTTCTTAAAGAACCACAACCAAATTATCCAAGGAAAAATTCAATGAAGGAGGATGTGGTTTGGAGTCTTAGAGTTTTCTTTACATAGAACACACCAAGAGGGCCATTGAAAACCAATCCTTTGAGGTTTGTCCTAGAAAAGAGATTTATTCTGCATGATAAATCAAAGATTTACACTAGTTTTAGGAAGCTCCAAAGGGATCCATACATTTTACACATGTTGTAATGGAGTGTTAATATGAGAGATTAACTTATTATAGCCTTGTTTCACTGAGAAATTTATAAAAGGATATTTATTTCATTTTAGTGTATCATTCTCTAGTGAGATTCTAATATGGTGATCATCTAAGAAAAAGTGGAAAGAAATAATAAGATCAAGGGAATAGTTGTCTATAGAAAGACTTAGATTAAGGGGCCCATACACTTTGGGTATCAACCTAGTAATTAAAAACTAGGGGTCCCCATAGGTTTGAAAAGTAATCATATAAAAGTATAAAGGAAGAATGATTGAAAAGATGACCCATATTAGACCACACACACTTCTAGAAGTTTACAATTCTACCATTTTTAATATCATAATAGAGGGAGTTAGAGATAAGGTCTCTACATTTGCCAAGGAATTTCCAGATGTGAGACCCATACATCTAATGCTTTATAGTAAAAATATGGGTAGGATCATCTATGTTATCATGATACTTCCTTTGAAGCAAGATGCTCTAAGTGTTGTCTTTGACCTAATAAATTCTCTATAGACATTTTGTTCCCAGAGCTACATTCATCTTGAATTTGTTTTCCCAATTCTAGCCCCACCTTTCAACTTAGGCAAGAAGACCTCTTCCCATTTTATTAAATGATTTTTACTAGTCTCTTAGGACCATTCCATAGAATAATTATCCCAATGTTAGTTAATCTAGATTTAACACTAGTTGGAGCTTCTGAGACTAACATCATGTACAATGGAATTGTTTGGAGACCAACTTGAATTAATTAGATTTTTCATGTTCATGAAATCTATTTTCCCTTCCAAGAAGTCAGTTTATTCTAGAAGGTTGTGTTCATATTGTCCCAAAATATTTTTTTTGACCAACCATCAAAGAGGGGGATCCCTAAGTATTTTCTAATGAGAGAACCCAAATAAAAATGAAGAATTTGCCTAATCTTATTTTATCTATAGATCAAAGTGTGGAGGAAGAAAATGTTAGATTTAAATAGGTGAATGTCTTAAACCCAATAATTATTGATACCAATCTAGTATTTTCTTCAACATTATAACTTCCTCAAGGCAATCAAGTTTTCCTAGGATTGCATTATCAACAAACTATCCATGAAAGAAGTTTACATTCTCAGTAATGTTGAAGTTGTTAATGAGATTTAATGATTTTCCTTTGAGAAGGCTTTAGGCAAAGATTTTTCCATGATGATGAAGAGGTAGGGTGCGATAGGATGTCCCTTGTGGAGACATCTTAAAGCATTGAAAAAACCATTCAGGACTCTATTGACAAGAATTAAAAATATAGGAGCATAGACACAAGATTTTATCCAATCACAACAAGCTTATGAGAACTCAAACTTCTTAAGGATTTTAAAAATAAAGCTCCAATTTACTCTATTTTAATATTTACCAATGTCATGTTTAATGATCATAGTTACTTCTTTTTTCAATTTAGCTAAGTGAATTAGCTTGTGCATGATAACAACTCCATCTAAGATATGTCTATTTTGGATGAAATCACCTTATTACTCAGAGATAAGAAGCAAAAGGAGGATTTAGGATGATTAGACAAGGATTTTGAAATAATATTATAGATGGTGTTGTTAAGTGTTATACATTTGAAGTTGTTTAAGGAGTTTGCATTAGCTTTCTTGGGAATCACAGCTAGAAAGGTGCAATTAAAATCCTTTAATAAATTTCTCAAGGATTTGAATTCATTTGTATCTTTGAGAATATATTTTTTTACAACATCTTAAAACCATTTTAAAAATCCTAGAGGAAACACATTAGGGCCTCAGGCTTTATAATTGTCCATCCGCCAAAGTGCTATCTAGATTTCTTCCTCTAAGAAACTTGCCTCATTCAATCAAGATTCTAATTATCATTTATGATTCTAGGAACAAGATTCACAAATTCATGTTGCTCCAAATCAAATTCTAGGGAGGAATCCTCTTGGAGGTTATCAATGAAATGAACTACCTCATTTTAATCACATCCAAATCTTCAATATAAGGACCATTGCTATTTTTGAGTTTTAAGAACTTGTTATGATTAAAGGTATCTAATGTAGATCAGTGATATAATTTGGTGTTGTGGCCTTCTTTCTTAAGCCAACAATCTCTCAATTTTTATGTCCAAAAAATCTCCTCTTTATCTAGAACCAAGTTCATCGTTACACTTAGTTCTTTTTCCACAAAAAGTGAGGTTCTGTCATGACCAACCCTCTACACTTAGTCTTAAAGACTTTGAATATCGGATTCAATGATGGGTTTTTTCATAAAGATGTTTCCAAATACTTGCTTGTTCCTTTTGTGGAGGTGTTGTCTAATGTTTTTCAGATTATGAACTACAATAAGCATTCTATTATTGCCTCTAGGGGCTAGTTCCTTCCACCAATATTTCATAACGTCTATTAAATTTGGATCATTTAACCACATTAGTTCGAGTCTAAAGGGTGTGCTAGTAGAAGAACTATCTCTTTTGATAGTGAGGGAAATAAACAAATCATCAAACCTTAAAATTTTAAAATATTTGAGTGAAGCATCCTATTTTGATTTAACCAATGATTAGAGACCATAAATCTATCAATTTATTCAACAATATTTTCAAACCCTGCTCTTCTATTAGTCCAAGTAAAGGATTCAGATTTAGGTTCAATGCCCAAAAATTATTTTCATTGACAAATTTAATAAAATCTAATTAGGATTGAGTGTTTCTTTGAATACCCCCTTTCCCATGATTTTTTAAGGTACAATTAAAATCAGTAACGAATATAATCTGTTCATCTTGAAAAGAGTTCAAAACTATCGAGATTTCCTTCTACATTATCAAAATCTATGTTAATAAAACAATTTGTTGATTACACTTGCAAGACCATTTGACACACATATATAGAGTTATCTAACAATTAATGGAGAACATTGACGATGCGCGGAGCTAGAGCTTTGACAACAATCTATGATGAGATTTTAAACAATATTATGGGCTGCGAGTTAAAAATCAACACAGAATCTCTAGCTCCTTGGTATTAATTTGGTCGAGAATTGTACCCTTAAAACCCTTAAAAAAAAATACAGATCAAAATAATCCCGATGGTACCCCCAAAAAAAGGGTAAAACTTGCGAGAGACGCCATCGCCCCAGAGTACTTTTTCTTGAGACAGTCAAAAGGTAATCTATAGTAAGGACATGATGTTGAAAGCGGCAAGGCCTAAGCCACTGTGCAATTTGACCTCAAGTCTCCTCAACATAAATGATGATGTCGCTATTGTGCAGGTTTCTTTTTAAAAAGTACTCCAAATAATACATCTTTGCCTGATGGGACCTATTATCACTCCCTCACTCATCATTGTCGATTGAATTGATTGTTGCCGTTCATTGAATCCCATTTTTTAAAGAGGTAACGTCTTTTCTACTTTTTGCTCCTGTTTAACAAAGGCTAAATGTTGTAAGGCTGAAAATCATGGAGGTTTATTCCGATAATATGATCTGATATTTATGAATGGTCAATTCGCGATGAAATTATTCGCTGAACAGCACCAAGATTAGCATGATATTTACAGCGATTCCGCCTGCTTGGTTTTACAATTATTGCCATGTGTATGCCAATTATTCACAGTGCACGTCCATTCAAGGGACGTCAAGCTGTGCAGAGGTCCACTCGCCACCCAATTAAAGCAGTATATATACATGCACATATCCACTCCAATTTATTCGCTGTCGCTTACGAGAAGTTTTAGAGTGCATTCCTTCAATTATTTTCGCTGTCTCTTTTGATTTCTACCGAAATGGCCATCCCAGTTATAGACATGGCGAATTCCGACGAAGAAGGTAGAGAATACATCATGGCTCAGATTGCAAATGCTTGTGAGACTCCTGGCTTCTTTCAGGTAACAATTTAATGCTGTATTTTCAATATCTAGCTTTTCTTCAGACGGTAGAGTCATGGGTTACAGTGTTAGGTTATATATTGGAAATTAATAGGTATCTGCTGTTGTTTTCAATGCTTTCAGGTTTTGAACCATGGCATAAGTCATAGCCTTATGGATCGTGTAAAGAAGCTATGCAAAGAGGACTACAAGCTTAACAGAGAGAAAAACTTCAACGAGTCTGTGATGGTAAAGACGCTGAATAACCTAATAATGGACGAAATGAATGGCAACGATTGCCCCGAGTCTCAGAAGATTGTGGATATCGACTGGGAAGACATTTTCATGATTAGCGACTTACAGAAGAATGATTCCTGGCCATCAGAACCCAGCAACTTCAAGTACATCTACATAAAATTTATTAATTATCATTCCACTATTTTCTTGTGGTCCGTAGGTTTAGAAGAATTTACGCTGGGCGTGGAATGACATATTTAAGAACAACTTCTTGGTGTTTTTTATTTGCAGGGAAACCATTGAAGAATTCCAGGGGGAGATATACAAACTTGCAGAGAGATTGCTGGAGATTATAAGCCTGAATTTAGGATTGGAAAAGGGTTATGTGAAAGAGACATTTGCAGTGGGCGAGAAGCCATTCTTTGGCACCAAGGTTAGTCATTATCCACCCTGCCCAAGACCTGATCTCATCGACGGCCTGCGCGCACACACTGATGCAGGTGGCCTCATCCTGCTGTTTCAGGATGACGAGGTGCCTGGTCTTCAGGTCCTCGACAATGGCCGCTGGATTGATGTACAACCCACTCCTTATTCGATAGTGATAGACATTGGCGATCAGCTGGAAGTGATAAGCGGAGGGAAATACAAGAGCGCATGGCATCGTATTCTGCCCACTAAAGATGGAAATAGGTTATCCGTGGCATCGTTCTACAACCCTTCCATGAATGCAATGGTGTACCCAGCTGTTCCACTGGACAAAACTGAAGCCATGGTTGATGAAGGAGATAAAATGTTGGCCACGTATCCAAAATATTCATTCGGGGATTATATGAATGTGTATAGTCAGCATAAATATGATGCTAAAGAGCCACGATTTGAAGCTATGAGGGCACTCTCTGAACAAACCTGCTAAGTAGCATTCTGAAATGACCTTCCCTTTCTACTACCTTGTAGCTGTAAAATTGCAATGGCGTGTAGACCTTCCCTTTGTACCAGTGTGGTATTTGATTAGTTCTTATGATGTAATCGTATGTTCAGATGCAGGGAACTCGATCGTTTCTCAGTAAGTAGTACAAGATTGTAATGTTAAAAGTATGAAGTATGTTTTTATTAAATGATATTTGTGTTTGTGAATTGTCTACAATAGCATAGACTTGACATATTACTTTGAGCAATGAGTATGTTTTGAATTATTGAAATGGTGTCAGGTAAATGTACGAAGAAACTTGTTCTGAGACATCTTTTTGGTTGTGAATGGAATCTTTGATTGGGTTAGAGGACACTTGTGATTGACTTACAGTTTTAAAATCTATTAGTATTTGTTTTAATAGTGCAAGGAGTGTTTTTATTAAGTATTTATTAGTGTGAAGTACATGAGGAATAATAAAGACTAAAATAAATATTGTGAAAAAGTATTTTTGTATATATATTGAGAAAATCTAAATTTGTTGTAGATGCTGTGGAAGAAATATTACATTCATTTTTGCTTCCTCTCCTCTTTTTGGATGTACATATATATTATTTTTCATTGTTGCATAGCGGTCAAATAAAAATAAAGGGTTGATATAAAGGTTAGACAGTGAGTGCACTCTCATTAGTGCAATGAAAGCTAAGCTTTGACAATCAATATTGTCAATATGCATTGTTACTTTATTGAGAGTCATTCTTTGTGCTTTATGTATGGTTAGAGCCCATACCATTTTGAATAGCATTTGATAGTGATCACCCGTGTAATAGCAAGAATTGGAATGTGTTGGATTACAAACATCCTATGGGGGATCAGAGTATTTTTTTAAGGAAACAACTATGTAAATGGGCACATAAGGTGGATTTGAATTTGCATAGTAGACAATGCAAACTATTTCCCTGATGGCTCCATTAACTTACCCTATCGTCACCCATACATTAGATGTCAACATAATTTCTTGTCCTTTACATAGAAGCACAATTTGCTCTAGGTGAGTGCCATGGGTTGGTGTCACCTATTGTTTTTTCTGTTCTATTTTACATATTGCTATAGAATGTTTAATGATTTTAGCAAATTTGCTTATTATGTATTGTTGCCAATATGTTGCTTGGATAAGAATGTGTTGACACTTTAAAATATTCTTATTCTTTTTTATGTTTGAAGGATGATGTTTTGGACATGAACATATTCCAGTCTTATTTTATTGGGTTTGAATTTTTTATGTTGGTCAATAAATTTCTAAACAATGATTTTTTGTGCATCCCTATTGACATAAATTTGTGTGTAGTGTTACTATTGTGGCGAATTCTTGCCAAAGTGTGTGATCAAATGACTTTCTTACATACATTGGTATGTCATTTATAGGGGAAAGCTATCTCGGGTCACCAACAAGTATAACTAAGAAACCTCTAGAAGCTTTCTTGTTATGTTGAGGAAATGCTTCGTGCAATTGGCTATCTATATGGCTGTGCATCTTTGGACCTATGAAGCTCATTTCATGAATGAGCACATATCCAATGTGTTTCATTTCTTTTTGAAAAATTGTTAGTGTTTGTCATTCAAGTTCCTTCACTTCATGGATAGGAATGCAAAGGCTTAAATGTATAGTTGGTGCATTTATGTTAAATCTTGTGACACTAGTTGGAGCGAGGAGAAGAAGGGGAGAACTAGTTCTCTAAACAAGTCCATTTATGCTATGTTTGATGCAGCTAATCAAGTAGGATTTACCTATACCTATTGCTCATTGTATAATCATCTTGAGTGGTATAAATTTTACTTTTTTGGGTCATGTTATAGAATAATATTGAAGGCTAGATGTTAGTTAATAGATAGCTCACTTGGTAGTGGTTCACTTGTGTAATATGCATATGTATTATGGGTTATTGTGTGTTGAGAATCTATAAACTATGGTGATATTGTGTGTAGGTTGAGAATCAACACCTCATAATGATTCTAGTTGTGGTTGGTGTCGAGGTCACGGAGCCCAAGCATATCAACGTAATCTATGATATTGTCACCTAATGGTTGCATGCAGGACAACAATTCCCACTCATACATTTCCACTTCCATATGTACATCTTCGTGAGTGTCACTAGCATCACTGTTTAAGTCAACACTATATTGTTCTATATAGATCCACTCAATATGCCATGAAACATACAAACCCTTAATTTGTTCCCAATGTGCAACAATGCCTTATGTAGTGAAACTAATGTCCACTACAATGTTATGGAATGGTTTGTACAATAGGAGCTCTAACCAACAAAAAGCTTCATAAGATGGTGACCCAAGAGGAGGTATAATAGAGAAGTAAGGGAATATGTGAATAATTACTTGTATTATTCTATTTGTCTATTGATTAGTTTTTATTTGATTGTTTAAATACCATGTTCAGGCGACCTCAATGAGTGGCAATAGATCTAGAAAAGAAGGATGATTTATATATGCATCAATGAAAGATGGTAGTTTTCTTTCCTCAGATATGATCTTATAAACACGTTTGAATATTTGTTTTCCAATACCAAAGCTAATGAATGTTTTTCTATAAAACATTAAAGGTAGTTCTTGTAGCATGTGGCATGTCTCATATGCACCTATGTCATGGTTGACAATAGTTTTTATGAGGAACTTACTATATGCAATCATTTTTAGGTAGTAAATTACAATTGTAGTTGATATTTAAGTTAGCATATGGTGGTAGTTTTTAGACTTGATTGTAGCTTTAGATCCATACTTTTCTATATACTTGAGTGCGACATGATGGGATACAACTAGATGGCAATCAACATTTACATGTCGTATTAAAAGCATACTTGAGTTTTGTATGTTCACTCTTTCATCATTACGTGTTGGAAGGTATGTTTTACAGCCTTCAGCATCAATAAACATGGTTGACATCTCTTGCAATGGCCATGGTGCTTTATATTTGCATTCTAGAGTAGTGCCCCTTTTCTGTAAACATGTAGATTCAATACATTTGGTGTGTCATTGAACTCAATTTACAAGCTCCTCATAATATGTTTGAGTATTAGAACCAAATATTTCATTTGTGGTGAGCAAGCATGGATCATTAAGATTAGAATGATGGATTCTATCTTGGATTTTGTCATTAGTGTGTGGATTCCATGCTATCACGTAACGATAAAAAGAAGCATTGTAGAATCCACATGAAGAGGGTTTTCCCAATTCAATGCATCTATGTTGGGTGCATTTTCTAATGATATAAATCCATGGATGTGTGCAAATCCTCTATGTTTCCATTCATACTTGATTACTAAAATATAAAAAAATACATATGATTCTATAGGGGTTTTTAATACAATTAGATGAAACAAATACAGTTTAAATATCAATACCTATACCGATAATCCTTGCTATGGAAATGCTTATTTAAGATTTATTCATAGAAGACTGTAAATCTTTTATCCATGAATGAAGATGCAAGATGTCGATTTACAATAAGGTTTTTGTTTTTCCAATGACTATTGTTGCTTGAGAGAGTTGGAGGGGTAACTGACATGACTATATGTAGATCTAGTGACTTGGTGTATGGAATGCTCAAGGTGAAGAACTATGTTTGGGATTCCAATTATGTGATCATATCTGTTAGTTCATTTTTGCATGTGGACCAAAATAAACGTGTACCTCTAAGTGATGATCCAAAATGCATTAGCTAATTCACAATAGTAGCATCAAGTAATTGTATTAGATGTTGTTTCAAGTTTGAAATTATGATGGGCAAATTATCCTCAATGTTTTTTTTGCAAATATTGTTGATGTTCCCTGGCTTTGATGACACATCATTAAGTTTAACAAGAATTAGCACAATCATGGATAGCTCCCAAACTAGTTATCCTGGTATCAGAGTAAGTGCATAGCATATTCATGTGATTGGACTTTCCTAATATGGGATTGTTGATACATGTAAATTCTAGTTGGGAAAAGAGAAGGAAATGCCATGGAAAAAAAGCCCTCTATATTGTATTTATTGATAGGTGAGCTACTAACATATGGCCAATTTAGTATAGATGGTAGAATACTATTGGTATTTTTTACATAATCTCTTATTTGGTCTACCTCTTTTAATGCATTTGGAAGAGACGATATAAATGACGATGTTTGATAACCATGTAGAGGTGTATTTGTGTCTTCATTGAAGTCTATATTATTGATTTGCATGTCTCCCATATCTACAGTAATACATTGAAGGGTAGACGATATATCGGTAGGTTCAGATGGGAGTGTAACAATTACCTGATGGTTAAGTTGAACATCTCTATAATAGGGGTTATTTTTCATTTTGTATTGTAACTTCTGCATGAAATGTGTCCTACTTACAAAGCAGTCATATGGTTTATTTTCTGAGCCAACTCTTCTTATCACCAAGATGTCAATATTTTTGACTTGATGTGGTAAACACTTATCAATAGAAGATATATCTTAAGGAAGGTTGATGGTGTGACCATTGTATTTGTATTTTCTATCTCGTGCATAAGTTACTTATATTGGATTAACCTATGTGATGAGCATTTCCTCAATGTGAATGAACCTAGATAAAATTTCAGGGTGTATATCTAAGTCCATATTATTTGAAGTGAAAAAATGATTATTATTCTTTTTCTGCAATACACCGATAATGAATGTATTCACTATATAAAATCTTTGTTCAAATACCTAGATAAAACTCTTGTATATGAAACACCCCTCTATTGAAAAGGGACAACTTATCCTTTTCATGAAATCATGAGATTGTTCAATAAAGAGATTAAAGAGTGTGGGGTCGATAGATGGTTTTTTTGTTCATAGGAATTAAGTCAACGGCATCTAAGTGTATTAGTGTGGCATTTGATTGCTTCTTATGATGTAACCGTATGTTCAGATCGACGGAATTTGATCGCTCCTCAGTAAGTAGAACAAGGTCCTATGATGTTAAAAGTACGACGTACGTGTTTATTAAATGATATTTGCGTTTGGGAATTGTTTAGCATTGTATAGACTTCACATATTACGAGATGACTTTGCTTTTATTGAAATGGTGTATGATAGATCCACGAACAAACTTGTCTTGGCATGATTTGAGAACGCATCTTTTTGGGATGAATGGAATCTTTGATCGTGTTAGAGGACACTTGTGATTGACTGACAAATTTAAAACAATGCAAGTGACAGTAATTGTCTACAAAACGACAATCCAGCGACATTAAATTTATCTCCAGCTTAGATTGTAAGTAATCTACACATTTTCCTTCAACGGTAGACAAGTCTTCCGACATTTTTTATAACCATTTGATTCAATCATTGTTTTGGGGGGGGAAAATCATATTTTTAATTATTAAATTTTATTTATTTTTTAATAGATTTTAATTAGGTAACAATTTTAAACAAAAAGTGATTAAAGGGTCCTCATCCCATGAAACAAAAAAAATTCCAAATATAAAAATCCCAGCCATTAAATCACATAACAAAAATTCAAACTCTAGTGAGAAATTACACCGATCAATAGAGCACATAACGCTAGTACAAAATAAAGTAACAAACTAATAAATATAGCTAATAAAAATCAACCACTATAATATTAGGAGAAAAATCTAATGCCAAGAACTCGTAGGGCCTCTACCCAAAATTTGACATGGCTAATTTAGACAACATCATGCCAAAAATGATAGCCAAATATGAAATATCATTTTCGTCTACAACAAGGAGGTAATATTTACTATCATGAAAATAATTTTTTTTAAGTGAATAATATCTAATGATACAAAAGGATCTTCCTCAGTGCAAATTTCTAAAACAATCATATCCCCTCAATCATTAATAATTATATAATTATCTAATGGGCTTTATTAAATTGGAGGAAACCTAACAATATGTATATTATTTAAATGACAAATTATTATACAAAATTAAGAATTATAATATTTTAAATATTAGGAATTCATTGATTTGAAACTTACTTAATATGTAAACATATTGAATAAGAAAAGTGAAATAGAAAACTTAAGAATTCTTTGGAAAACTGTGCTTCGAGAAGGACCATAAGCTAAAACCAACAGAGTGGTTGGATCTGGCAACTATGAAACTAAATTTGTTACTGAAATGAGTCTTGGACAACAATGCCCTAAGTTAGACAGGGAGAGGGACGCTCATGTCTTCTATGAGGCTGGTCTTGTCCACAGACAGTGAAGATTTGGGATTTATGGGTTCTGTTCACCTTCATTTGTACACTCTGTGTTCCATACAAGAGCTTTCGATTAACTACGGTGACCATTATATGGCTATTTTTCCTTCAAAATCGTATCTCCTTGACATGTGAAGACTAATGCAAATCAATGGTCATGGTCTCAACACACCATGTATTGAGTGTTGCCTACATACAAATAATCTGAAGAGGGATCATACTTCATTTTGTTCTCTTATGCTATGTTGGGGTGTGAAAAAATGGTACAAATTACTATATTCTAGTGCAATACTAGTGTGCTTAAGTGCCTTAATCATGAATTATGACCTTGGAGATGTATTCAAACTTTAGCTCTAGGCTACTAGGGATGTATGTAATTAGAATTAGGAAAAATAGGGAATTTTATCTCAATATACAATTTGAATTATGGTGATTTTTAGTGTGAAATCCTCTTGTGTTTAAAATAGTTAGAAATGTGGTTATATAGTCATATATTTGAAATTAATTCGAAGGGGATTATTAGGAACATAGGCCAACCTTTCCATAACTTTGAATTTTGTAAATTAGTCATTATTTGGTAGGAAGACAATAGAGGGGATTAGAAACATAGTGGTGCACTCCTATCCAATATGGCATTATTATCCAATGGGAACAAGCAACAATGGTAAAGGTCTAGCATGACTTGAATGATGGTTGAGGCCGATAACATGATGGACATGTTCATTATGGCGTCCTCCTTAATCAACTTAGAATAGTGATTCCTTTGTGCATAAGGTGGTCAAAAGTGATCAAAAGGGCCCTTAGATAGGTTCAGAGCTAAGTGTGTAAAGGAGTAGTCACAAGTGCATTATTTTAGTTTAAATGTTAGTTTATATGTTGATATTCACCCCCACCATTTTATTATAGTAATACAATAAAAGAAAAAGAACTAGAGGAAAAGGAAAAGTGCATACCTAAACTTACCTGTGAATTGTAGTCTTAAATATAGGATAAAATGATGAGATATGTTCTACACAAGTTTGTAATGAAACATATGTAATATCAGTATTGAATTAAGATGAATATCAAAAATCAAAAGTTAATAAAATAGAGAATGACAATGAATGAGTACACTTGATTGGGTACACAAACCATTATGTTTTTCTAGTGTAAAAACTTCTGACTGTAAAGGGTAGGACCCTTGGATATTTCATTTACATTAAATATCTTAGATTAGAATGTGCATGTCCTAATCGTCATGAATAAACGAGTATGATTAGGAACTCAAAATGTGCTTGAATCTATCATCACATACCCAAAGTAACAAAGTAAATTTGAATCCATGTACGATTCCAAAAAGTTTATTATGGTGAAAAAATTAGTGTAAATATTAGTGAAAATAATAGTGTAACTAGTGAACCAACCACTGTAGACAGAATAAGGTTTAATTCTAGTGAAAATTTGGCACAAAAATGTTAAATAAATTGAGTTTATTTTTGTTTTGGTGTATACAATGTGGATAATGCCATGTATTTTCCATTTCTTCTACAAAACTGGTGCAAGTCTGAGTAATGAGAAAGCCATGAGCTATGCACATGACCATAGACTAATATATGGTGTATATAGATTATAAAATTGAGTAATAACAACTGTGATTCTAAGAAGACATGTCTATTAACCTAGAATAATATGACACACATGATGCCCCCAAACTAAGCAAATCTGACACAAAAGTGAATAATTCTTAAAATTGAGACTGTAAAAATGTTGCATGCTATCCTAGGTAAACTAAGATTCTGAGAAATTATAGAAATGCCCCTTTTTAAAGAATTTAGACAAAAATGGTGAGAAAGATAGGAGATAAATTTTCTCTTGTCCAATAGGGTTTCCTATTCAAAATCACTTTATGTGCACTTTTGAGACTGAAACTATGCTAACTATGTCATAACTACCATATCTTGACTATGTGTTGATTTGGGAGGCCTAGTCTCTAAGACAAACCTCTATGAATTCCCCCTCTTTTTAGGTGAGTTGTTGAGATTGTGCAATAAATTAACTCAAAATTTGATAGACTTTTGGGAACATAGATAAGTGATCAGACTGAGTATGTAACACTGAATAAATCTACTTAGGGAGGAATGCAAGATAACCATCATAGCACTAAAAGGGATGGGTGGATGTATGATGTCTATCATGGCATTGAAATATGAGTAAAAAAGCAAGCAAGGTATCATGGACATGACACACATAATTAAAGAGTACACACAAAACACAAAAATCATGCAATAGAAGGCCAAGGGGCCATATACAAGGGACATGTTCAAATGTCCTCACACACATAGAAGCAAACATTGAAGGTTTAAATCCACATAGAAGGACATGTTAAAATGTCTACATACACATAAAATACACACACATGGACATATTCAAATGTCCTCACATATAAATAGGGAATGAAGGCTTAGAGCCACATGCAAAAGACATATTCAATGTAGTCAATGACAAAGAGAGTGCATAGAAGTGATAAAACTAAGAAAACAACATGAATAGTAAGCATGATAATATGTGATTGATCAACAAAAGTTAAGTTATAACATGAGTAGATTCAATAATTAAGATAACCAGTAGTATATCAAGATGTTAGTGAGGAGCATTATCGAAAGATGTAATTCTATGTAAATGACTAAGCTATGAGTAAGATAAGGCAAGCAAAGAAAGATAAAACATGTGTATAATATGCTCCCAATGAGCTAGCTGATGAATGTAGATGTTGTAGAAATATTTTTCAGTCTAGGACTAATTAGTGACAACTTGAACTCATTGGGACAATAGCGAGGTAATGGACACTAGAGTAAGGTGATCTTGTGTAATAGGGAACTCTTATCCAATTATAATTTTTTAATGTGTAACATTCATATTACCTACAATTGAGTCTAGAAATGGTGTTTTACGTAATCTAGAATCACCCATGTACACTAGTGAGGCATGTAAGATATAAAACTAGTAAAAATAAGTAACAAATAACTATGCACAAATTAAGTGATGCATGACAAAGTACATACAAACATGCATAGGTCTTATTTTTGGTATTTTTTGTAATATTTTACTTTATACGTAAAGAATATGTACAAATAAAAAAGAGATACTAACCAATTAGTCTTACAAGGGACTCAAAATCAATAGGCCTTATGTCAATAAAAGCAATAGTAACCTTTCACAAAGGGAAAATGGGTTATGTTGTGACTGAATTGAATTACATTTTGAATTTGAGTACTGATTTCCTTTTGTATAATGATTATCACTATTATACTGATTATTCATTCTTGTATGAGATCTAGTGATTGATATACTATGCCTATTATTTTCTAGTGATTCTATATTTTTTTTAAAAATGTTATTTTGAGACACCTTTGATGAAGCTACCTCATACTATGTTATTGATTTTTTAATTTTTACTTTACAACATGTATTGTGTCCTTTGACTTTACTGTTATGCCATTCTTTGTATATGTTTGTATGCTAGTTGAAAGTATGCTTTTTGTTGTATGCTTTCTCTTTATAGATGTTACTTATTTGGAAAATGATTTGATCTTGCCTTCATGATCACATGATATAAAACCTTTACTTCTATCAATCATTACTCCTATTTATTTTAACCATGATCCTCCACGTACAACTTTGTAGGCACTTATATTTTAAATAAAATGAAAAGTAAGATAACATAGTTTTGAAGGAAAATAAACTCTTAACTTGATCTATCCCATACACATTGTTAATGCACTAATTTTATCTAAGTGTTTATGATTATTTCTAAGAAATTCAATGAATGATATAGAATAAAAATTGATTTCCTAACATTCCTTATCCTTGAATTTGTAAATTACTTGCCCTCTATTCAAGCAAGGATAGTAAAAGTGTCTTGATTTTAGGAAAGGTTTGTAGTTTCCCCCTTTGTAACCATGTTTTAAACTATATCTTTTGTAGGCATTTAATTCTTTTAACTTTATTTTGTTAGAAACCCTCTTTTAAGAATACTTTTATACTTTCCTTGATTTTGATTTTGTAACTTATGTGCTTGCTCTTTGTAACATTTCTTTTGTGATACAGTCCTTGTTCAATTCTTCATTTTCAACTTGTGCCTTTTGTACTATTGCTTTATCTAACTCAGCTTGTTGAATCTTTTCTTGTTCTAATTGTGCCTTTTAAACCTTTTATTTCTTTGAATTGTCCTTTTTTATCCATTTTTTTACTAATTTTGATTTTGTCACTTGTGCTTTAACATATGCACCCATAAGGTGAGTGGGTTTCTTAAGTGATGTATCAATGATAGGATCACAACTGTCAAATATCTTTTGTAATTTTTGATTCAAATATAGAAAATGATTTATATGATGCCTGTGCATTCTATTATATGCACAATAATATTTTGATCTCCTTAGAGGATGTAGAGGAGGTAGTTTGATCAACTTATTTTAAAGCATTTATCTATAAATCTCACTTTAAATTTTATTAACCATTTTCATAATTTTTGAATTACTTAGTGTACATGTAATTTTTTGTACCATCCCATTTTCATATGAAATATGATCAGGCACAACATTGCTATATAGAGATGTAAATACATGATCAAAACTAACATACTCTGGATTATGTGCATATGTAATATGATTTTCTAAGGACATGATATTTGCACTAAAGATTTGAGTTTCATTTTGTAACTCTTCTATTAACTTTCCCATAATGATTATTTTATCATGTAAAGCTTCACAAGCATAAACCTTAGGTGCTTCAAATTGAATATGCATACATACACCATTAAGGGGAGATGTGGGAGGTGGATGGGTTTGAGGAAGGATAGCTTGATTACCTTATTTTGGCATTGTACAATGGGATACCTTACCTTTGGTGATAGAGATAGCATGGAATTGGCTATAAGGAAAGTATCTATCACAACCTTAGGGGTTATAAGGAGGAAACAATTCTTTAAATTGTGATTAATTTTATCTTTACTATTAAATGATGCATCCATGGAATTATATGCAACTTAAAAGTGTGACATATTATAGGGAAACAAAATGTAAATGAAATAAAAAAAACTTTGAACCAATAAATAATAAATAGATTTTTTCATTATTATCATGATAAATATGAAAACTAAAAAAATTAGAAATCTAAAACCCTAATAAAAGTAAAAAAAATAGAAGGAAATCCTAATGGCAAGCTAGAGTTTATAGTATTTAAAAAATATAACAAATTCACCAATATGTTATATCAAATTTTAGGAAACTTATAGATATGTAGATTACCCTAAATTTCAAACTACTATGCAAAACTAGGAATTATAATACTATAAATATCAAACATTCACTAATTTTAAACTTATGAAAATTAGAAACTTACTAAATAAGGAAAGTGTAATAGAAAAAGTAATGCTTATCTATAAACTAGTGTATGGGAGGAATTGTTAAGTTGTGGAGATAAAAGCTTCACTGATGCAAATGTGGAGGTTGCTGAGTTACAGAGTAACCGACATCTGTACGCCAACCAACATCGATCATATTCAGTGTACACAGTAACCAACATCGGTTATAGTCGACCGGCATTGGTCAGATAGGAACCGACATCGGTCACCTGTGTGTTTCCAGAACTAGTCTAATTTTAGACAGACAGTCAGTTTGCATGCAAAGACTAATTTTAGTCTTGAGTCTGCATTTCTAGTTATTGTTTGGTTTGGGATCTATTTAAGAGACCCATGGGGCATGTATTGTAATGTAAGCAAGACCAATTAGATTTGCAGGGTGAAAGATCAAGAAGGTTTGTGGAGTACTGGAGGGAACAACAACTCGGTGTTGAGTTGATTGTTGATTGTAATTGAGAGAGAGAGAGAACTCTTGAGGGAGAATTATTGTACACCCAAGAGGTGTGGGAAGAGTGTGATTTTTTCATTGTATTTCCTTTTGGAAGAGTGTTAATATAGATTGTATTATTTCTCTTATCTCCTCTTATTTGTTATTTCATATTTCTAGTTACTTATTACTTCTGGTTCAATTCCGTGTTTAGTTGCTTATAAAATAGTAATCAAGTGTACTCTTAGGAGTGGATCCTAACAGTTGGTATCAGAGCTTGGTTCACTAACACCTTGGTTTTAGAGCATGTTAAGTGTTTGTTGATTACAGGTCACTCACAGGGGTTTTTGTTTGAGTGGGAGTAAAGCAATGGCAGAAGAAAGTATGCTAAGAATGGAAAAATTCAATGGCAAGAATTATCAATTACAGAGGATGTAGATAGAGGATTATCTGTATCAGAAAGATTTGTACTTACCATTGGGTGGGGTTTCTTGTAAGCCCACATGTATGCAAGATGAAGAATGGAAGGTTTTTGACAGAAAGGCTCTAGGAGCTATAAGGCTGACCTTGGCAGCTTCTATGGTTTCTAACTTATCTCAGGAAAGGACAACGATAGAGTTAATGGAATCTTTGGCAAATTTATATGAAAAACCCTCAGCTTTGAATAAGATATTTCTTATGAAGCAATTGTTTAATTTGCAAATGTTGGAAGGTGGATCAATATATAGTCATCTTAGTGATTTCCATGGTTTGGTAAACTAGTTAAATTCAGTCAAAATAGTTTTTGATGATGAAATTAAGGCTCTCTTAATCTTATGCTCTTTACCTAGAAGTTGGGACAACTTGGTAATGGCAGTTAGTAATACTGTGTCTGCTTCAAATATCTTGAAAGTTGATGATGTTGTTAGTGTAATCTTGAATGAAGAAATTCACAGGAAAAGCACAGGGGAAACATCAGGTAATGCTTTAAGTTTTGAAAGTAGGGGATGGCAAAGAGAGAAGAGCAAGCAAGGGAAATCAGGGTCAAAGATAGGCAGTGGATCCAAATCTAGAAATGGCAGTCTAACCTGCTGGAATTGTGGAAAGAAAGGACATGCAAAAAAATATTATTAGTTGAAAGAAGATTAGCATGAAGGTAATGAAGAAGAAAAAGATGCAAGTATTGTTTCATAGGATGCTCTCATATTTTCTTTGGATAGTCAGGTAGAATCATGGGTTTTAGATTCTGGTGCTTCTTTCCATGCAACCCCAAATAGAGAATTTTTTCATGATTATGTCCATGGAGACTTTGGAAAAGTTTATTTAGGGGATGGTGAGCCTTGTCAAATGGTTGGCAAAGGGAAAGTGCAGCAAAAATTGCAGACTGGCAACATATGGGTGGACCTGATGTCGGTCAGGTGCAGACTGAGAGATGACCGAGATCGGTCACTATTAGAATGAAATTTGGGTGGACAACGAGCTATCAATGAGTCTCAAATGCCCATGAGGAGGTCTGAAAGGGTAAGTAAGCCTCAAATTCATTATTTCCCTTCTTATACTATTTGTTGCTCACTGATGGTGGAAAACCAAGAAGTTTTGAAGAGACAATGTAGGTAGAATCCAGGAAAGAGTGGGAGCATGGCATGAATGAGGAAATTGATTCCTTGGAAAAGAACCAAATGTGGGATTTGGTAGAGTTGCCAGCTGGAAAGAAAGCACTGAAAGATGAATGGATTCATAGGTTAAAGAAAGGAGAGAATGGATAGGTGAGACAGAAGGCCAAGTTATATGGTCTTGAGCAAGCTCCAAGGTAGTGGTATAGGTTTGACAAGTTTATGACAAAGCATGGCTTTAGTCAATGTCAATGTGACCGTTGTGTTTATTTTACTAGGTTTGATAATGAAAGCTACATTATCATGTTACTGTATGTAGTGTATATGCTTGTTGTAGGGTCACACATGCAAGGAATTGCTAAGCTAAAGGTAAAAGTAGCTCAGACATGTGCCAGGAAGGATTTAGGAGGAGCAAAGAAAATCCTTGGCATGAGTATTTTTAGAGACAAGGAAAATCATAGGTTGATTTTGTCTCAAGAGGATTATGTGAATAAGGTAGCGGAGAGGTTCAATTTATAGGATGCAAAACCAGAATGCACACCTATGGTTGGATAGTTCAAGTTAAGCTATGAACAGTGTCCTAAATCACATGATGAGGTTGAGTACATATGTACTAGACCTGATTTTGCCCAAGCAGTGGGAGTTGTCAGCAAGTTTATGGCCAATCTAGGAAAGGAACACTGGAAAGTAGTTCAGTGGATTCTCAGATATCTGAGAGGGACTAGCAGCAGGTATTTATGCTATGCAGGGTCAAGCACTTCTCTACATGGGTATGTAGATTCGGATATGGCAGGTGACTTGGATGGCATGAGAAGCACCACAGGATATGTGTTCACTGTTGGTGGTTGATCTTCAAGATTGAACTTGAAGATGGGGATACAAGCCAGAAACAAATTAGAGGATGTACAGGTACAGGTGCAGCTATTTATCTCCAAGTGGGAGATTGTTAAGTTGTGGAGCTAAAAGCTTCACTGATGCAAATGTGGAGGTTGCTGAGTTACAGAGTAACTGACATTGGCAGGGCAACTGACGTCGGTCATATTCAGTGTACATAATAACCGACATCGATTATAGTCGACCAATATTGGTCAGATAGGAACCGATGTCGGTCACCTGTGTGTTTCCAGAACTAGTCTAATTTTAGACGGACAGTCAGTTTACATGTAAAGACTAATTTTAGTCTTGAGTTTGTGTTTTTAATTATTGTTTGGTTTGGGATCTATATAAGAGACCCATGGGGCATGTATTTTAATGTAAGCAAGACCAATTAGATCTGTAGGGTGAAAGATCAAGAAGGTCTGTGGAGTACTGGAGGGAACAACTCAGTGTTGAGTTGGTTGTTGATTGTAATTGAGAGAGAGAAATCTTGAGGGAGAATTAATATACGCCCAAGAGGTGTGAGAAGAGTGTGATTTATTCATTGTATTTCCTTCTGGAAGAGTGTTAATATAGATTGTATTGTTTCTCGTATCTCCTCTTATTTTCTATTTCATATTTCTAGTTACTTATTACTCCTGGTTCAATTTCGTGTTTAGTTGCTTATAAAATAGTAATCAAGTGTACTCTTAGGAGTGGATCCTAACAGGAATAAAAATCTAAAACTAGTAAGGTGGTTGGATTTGATGATTTTGAAACTCAAGCTACAAGTGAAATGATCCCTGAACAAGATCACACTAAGCTGGATAGGAGGGGGATGTTCATGTCCTCTATGAGTCCATTCATGTCCACATACAATGAATATCCAAGATTTTTGGGTTATGTTTTCCTTAATTTTTAAACTTTATGTTCTATGCAGGATATTTTGATTAGCTATGGTAACCATTATATGATTATTTTTCCTTTGAAACCTTAGTTTTTGATGCAAGATCATCACATAGTTTGATGCAATTAGGTCAATTTTTTATTGTTCAAGTGGAATTTTTTATCCTATTATGTCTTAGGAGGTCTGAGATATTTTTTTTCATAGATTATAAGTCCTAGGTTTGCATATGAATTGAATTTATGCTCTTTTGGCACTTTCCCGCCAAAACTGCCAATTCAAATATTTAAATTTCTTACATTGTTTCTATGGTCTAATTCATGTTTTTGCTAGTGTATAATATGGATTATGGTGTGTTATGAGGTGTTTTAGTTTTTAATATCTCATTTTTTTCTTTCCACCTTTTTAATTTTATATTATCCATGTTCTAACTTTATATAACACCTAAGAAGGCTAGTCACCAAGAATGGGCATACATTGAAAATGACTAGAAAGTAGTTATAGAGTTTTTAAGAGTTAAAAAAGGTAAAAATGGTTAAATGAAATCATTATAATTAATTTAAACATGTGGATATATTTTAGGAATAAATAAAAAATAAAAAATTATAATAAAACCTTGCATGTTTGAAGAATTCTGGGTATTACAATTATGAGTCCAATGAAACTAAATGATGAAAGAACATTGTAGCAAGTTGTTTTGAAATTGAGTGATATCTATGGTATGTGATTAGAATTATATTATATTTTATTTTTTTATAAATAACTTGGAAATAAATTAAATGACAAGATCAAGACTTTAGGACAATAATGCATGTAACACAAAATTCTGTGTAGGACTGTGTAACTTCAAAAAAGTTAATGTATGGAAAGTGATTTTGGAGAACAATGTAACTTCAATAAAGACTCTTTTTACGTGTGTTAAATATATATTGTTGATTAATATATTATTTTAATTATACTAATTCATATACAGGTGCAAGAGAGAGAAACCCAAGCCTAGAAGCATTTTGTGTTGACATAGTCAAGTATCAAGAGGTGAAAAAGGTTTCTTTAGTCTAAGTCAAGAACTTTGATGATTGAAATGGTGTTGGATAGTTTTTAATATATGGAGGAAATTTTTTTATATATAAATAACCCATGGATAATGAAAAAATATCATCCAAACTTCAAAACATTATACCCACAACTATGTAAGATGTTTTCTTGTGAACAATTAGGTTGGCATTTGAGATTTTTAAGTATATTGTTAATCAAGTTGAGTAATTTTTCAATGAATTTAGTTTATATAATTTTTAATAATCCTCTATATAATTTTTTTATACTTTTAAACACCATTTGGATTTTAGAAAGACAAATTGTAACCTATTAGGTCCATGTGTAACCCTACCTAAAGTTTTTAGTCAATTGGTGGTTATATACCTTATGTGCCTTTCCAAACCTTAAAATTTCAACCAGAGATTTAGTTTATTTTCATAAAATTAAATCAATTAGTTACTGAAGGTTTTGGCATGTGTGGACCATTTTTGAGCCAAAACTTAGTTTGACTACCTTAGAGACCTAATTGAGGCCTAGTTTATAGAAGGTCTTATCAAGTCAATACACTTACATTAAGAGTTGTTTCATAATTATTTATAGTTAGATGAATGAATTTAATGTGTATTTAAAAATATATTTTGTTTGTCTTGAAACCATGTGTTTTATCCAAATCAATTGAATAAGTGCTTTGCGAGGGCTACAAGGGAAGATGCCTAATTAGAGAAATGACTAGTGAGGTTAGTGGGGTTTCCTTAAGAATTAAGACTTGAAAATTATTGAGAAGTTATAAGAGGATAATGGGTGTATATAAATGGTCTTGGTTTATCTATATCCTCATATATAATTTAAACATACAAGCTTTATCCTTGAGAAGGGCTACTAGAGAATAGTGCCAAAGAAGAAATTTACAATTTCATTTGATTAACTATCTCCCTCTACATCAAGTTGTTATCAAAGTAGATTGTATACCTAAAGGAGGATTGAAGGAAGGGGACACTCTTTGATTTAAGAGTGAATTGATAGTTTGATGATTAATTTGAGTGATAGGCCAAAATGCCACCTAGGAGGAATCCAAGAGGAGGTGGACGAGATGGTATCTAGAAGGAGGATAAAAACTTAGAGGAGTTGAGAAAATCAAGGATAATATTTGATGAAAGGATAAAATAGTAGTCCAATTAGAGGAGAGGAGTTATAACATGGGATATCAGTGACAGGGAATATGAACCATAAGCATAGAAGAATAAGAATAAAATGAAAAGCACGAAGAGGAAGGAATTGATAGATTACTAAAGGTAGTGATGAGACAAGGGTAAAATCCAAAGATAGATCTTCCTACCTAGACATGCAACATAGATGGTGAAGAATTGATTTATTGGATTATAGAACTAGATAAATATTTTTATTATGAGAGTGTACAGAAGGAGAAAAAAGTAAAGTTTGATTGCACCAAACTAAAAGGACATGCAACCATTTTATAGGATTATGTACAAGATGAGAGAAGAAAGAAAGGAAAAACCAAAATCAAATCTTAGGATATGATGGTAGCTAAATTTAAAGCACATTTTTGCTTAGTGATTATCATACTAACCTATTCAAGAAATTAAAGAGTTGAAGCAAAAGGAGATGAGCATCAAGGAGAATACTGAGGAGTTATATAAATTGACAATCAGATTAGGACATGTAGAATAAGATGTGGAAAAGATTACAAGGTATATTAATGGGCTAAGGTATAGTCTTTAATATGAACTCATCGTACTAAGTCTAAGAAAACTTGAGGAGTGTTGTCAATATGCTTTGATGGCATAAGACAAACTAAATAGAAGGAAAACACAACATTCAAGGGGAAAAATAAATTTTTTAGAGGTAAAAGAGTTTAGGCAGATAGAAATTAGTTGTAAGTATATAAATAGAGGGAAAGTAGTTTGCAAAGAAAAAAATATGCATCCAATCCAAGAGGTGGATTTAGAGGAAGGAGACCATACTTCAGAGGAGGATACACACCAAGAGGAAAAGGCTTAAATGGATTCACTGGTAAGTGTTTCAAATTTATTAAATTTTTTGGTCATAGGTTTTGGGAGTGTCGAATGGACTCTCAATCTAGTGGTTTTAAAACTGAAATTAGAAATCAAGTAGTATAAACAAACAAACAAAGTGTGGGTTCTCAATCTCACATAGAAGATCTAGAAGTTGGTGATTCTTTGTTGATGAGGAGATTTCTGATCAATACATCCAAGGAGAATGAGCCTACACTAAGAAAGATTATATTCAAGACAACATTTAAATGTCAAGGTAAGTGTTGTAAAATGGTGATTAATTCAGGTAGTATAGAAATCTAGTGTCATTTGAAATGGTAAAAAATATTAGTTTGAAAAGGTTGCCACATCCATCTCCATATAAGGTTTTATGGATTTAGAAAGGGAAGTAAGTTATTGTAAGTGAACAATGTTGGGTAAATTTTTAGATTGGAAGATATCAATACAAGGTCCTATGTGACATAATACATATGGATTTGTCTCATGTGCTCTTATGGAGACCTTGGCAATATGATATGAGAGCCATTCATGATGGATACAGAAATACCTAAACCTTATAAAAAGGACATAAGCATACACTTATACCATTGAATGAAGAGGAGGTAGAAAAAAAAGGAGGTTCTAAGGTATTATTGACAGATAAGAAAGTGTTCATACAATAAAACAAGGAGATGAGATAAGCAGTATGTCAGTTGATCATCAAAAGATAAAGACTATAGCTCATAAAGACCCTAATTTATCTTCATAAATTTATATTAAATAAAATGAACATATGAATGAATTATTTATGGAGTTGTCTAAGAAGTTTTATTATATAATAAGTATGGAATATATTTAAGAGTTCATTGAGAAAGTTAGTGTGTTAAAGGAAATTTTCCATGGATGGAAATACATGTAGAAAAATGCCAAGTGAGCAACAGATAGAACAAAAGGATGAGGTTATCTTGAAAGACAATAATGAAGATTTCATTGTTTGAGAATAAAATAATGAAGAGAATGAATGCTACAATAGGTATAATAATGAATTAAAATAATAGTGAGAAAATAAAATGTGAGGAATAACCTATAGAATAAATAATCTTCATTAAGGAACCAATGAACATGGAATAAAAGAAGAAAGCAGTGATTCCAATACAAAAAATGAATCAAGTGAAGGATTAGAATGGGCACCCAAAGTCTATTATGACAATATAAATTATAAGTATACCAAATGATGGAGAAATACAAAAGAGTGGAGCAAAGAATATGACATAGAAATGGTTTAATTTTATGCATTTGTTGTATGTGTAGGTACAGTTGAAGAAGGTTTAGAGATGAGTAAAGAGAAGACTGATCTCAAAGAAGAAAGATGCATACTTGAAGAAGATGTAACATTGTACCAATCTTTATTACTCATTGAAATACCATGGGATATATGAGACATAGAGAGAAGAGAAGGAATGCTAAAGAGAATGAGAATATCTTTGGAAGCATTGTTAACAAAGGATGATTGATGAGTGGAGCTTAGGACAGATTTCAAAGGTTGGTATTTTGTTACAAGAACATCACATAGTTTGATGTAATTAGGTCAATTTTGGATTGTTCAGGTGGTATTTTGTGTCTTATTATGTCTTAGGGGGTCTGATATAGTATTTTTCATAGATTATAAGTCCTAGGTTTGCATAAAACTTAAATTTAGGCTCTTTTGGCACTTTCTTACCAAAACTACCAATTCAAATATTTGAATTTCTTGCATTGTTTCTATGGTCTAATTCATTTTTTCGATAGGGTCCAATGATGAATTTTGGTTTGTAATTAGGTGTTTTAGTTTTTAGGAGGTTATTTTATTTCTTTCCACCTTTTAAAGGTCATATTATCCATTTTCTAACTCTATATAATGCCTGAGAAGGCTAGTCACCAAGAATGGGCATACATTAAAAATGATAAAAAATAATTATAAAGTTCTTAGGAGTTACAAAAGGTGAAATTGGTTCAAGGAGATCATTATCATACATGTAAATAGGTGGAGATCTTTGAGGAAGATATAAAATATTAAACTTTTGAATAAAACCCTACATGTTTGAAGAATTTTAAGTATTACAATTATGAGTCTAATTTAATATACTTGGGTAGGGGTATATATTGTATATTGGGGGTAGAATAGTAGTATAATGAATAGTAGTGAATAGTAAGGAATAGTAATAATAATCCCACATGCATAGAATGAAAGAGTGGGATGGATTAGAATAGTATAAAGAGAGGGGCATAGGCCATTGTAATACATCCAAACAAAATATAAATAAATTAGAGTATAAATCTAATAAGGAGGTAGCCCCCTCAAAGTGGCAAGTGATTGTGGATTTATTTCTTCACATCAAAAAGGAATATTGTAATTTTTTTAATAATATATATAGTTTATTGTGTTTATGACTCTAAAGGTTCTTAACATTTATTATCACAGTTTTAGTAACTATTACTATTGTGAAAAATGTGTGTTTTTAGTTGTTGAGTCCATATTTTAGTTGTCATGGATATTTTAACTTTATATAGAGCATTGACTACACTTCATCAAACTGGCATAGTCTAAGAATATCAAACAACATTTGAACACCTCACCAATCAAATTGTAGGCCTATCTAATGAATTCTTCCAACATTATTTCATCAGTGGACCTCAAGATGATATTCAAGTAGAGGTTTAAATATGTCAACCTCAATCCATGATGGAATAATGGGGCTTAGCCAATCTATATGAAGATCATATAAATTAGTAACTCTCCAAGATATATTCCTTCTAGTATTACAACATAACACCACCTCTTTAGGACATCAAATGTTTCCTTATGACAACTACATTGGTTGTACCTACTATTCAATCATGAGAGGAGGCCACTGAGTCCCATTTGGTTGCACCCATACCAACACCAATAGATATTTAGTGGGAAACAACAATACTCTAATAATCCAAGATGGAAGCAAAAAAACTTGATCAATCACCAGATACACCTCATCAGGCCCTAGAAGAGCTAGAGTAGGTAAAAATTACCCCTGAGCTAGCATTAGTAGAACCCATATTGAAAACTACAGATCTCAAGTGAGGAATCAAAGCTTTAAATCCCTTAGATAACCATGTTAAAGGGGATGGAATGTATACTTCATTATCTAACCCAATAGCTTATTTTTATAACCCTTCTAGCTTTGAGATGATGATCTTTCATCTTCAACTTTCACTTCTCAACTATAACCTCCACCCTGCATTGTTTTTTGTTGATGTTCATTACTCTTTTCCCTTTAAACATCCACCTCATGTTCTATTTTTCCCATTCCCACTATTGTTTTTACATGTTCATCTCCAAACATATGAGGAAAAAGAGGAAGCAAAAAAATGCATGAATGAGATTTCATCTGGTCCTCAACATATTGTTGATATGAATTTATTTGCATGTTTCAGAGATGAAACATGTCAAGGGGGATGGAATGTAATATACCCAGGTAGGGGTATATATTATATATTAGGGGTAGAATGGTATAAGAATGAATAGTAATTAATATTAAGGAATAGTAATAATAATCCCACATGCATAGAATAGAAGAGTGAGATAGATTATAATAGTATATATAGAGGGGCATAGGCCATTGTAATACATAGAGACAAAATATATCAATCAAGAGTTAAATACTATGATAAGGAGGTGGGCATAGGTGATTATAATACATTGAATAAAAATATATCAATCAAGAGTTAAATACTATGATAAGGAGGTAGCCCCTTGAAGTGTCAAGTGAGTGTGGAGCTATTCCTTCCTACCCAAAAGGAATATTGTATTTGTATGTCAATATAGTTAGTATTTTAGTTATATGAGTGTAGAAGTTCTTAACAATCCAATGAAACTAATTGATGAAAGGCGAGTTGTTGTGAACTTTAGTGAGATATTTTATATGTAATTAGCATTTTGATTATTTTTTTCTTGTTTATAAATAAATAGTAAAGAATGGAAATGACAAGATCAAGACTTTAAGAGAATAATGCATGTAACATAGAATAATTTGTAGGACTATGTAACTTCAAGAATGTTAAAGTATGGAAAGTTCTTTTGGAGAACATTGTAAATTTAATGAAGACTCTTGGTAATTGTTTTAAATATATATTTTTGATTACTGGATTAATTTAAATACACTCATTCATCTATAAATGCAACAAAGAGATAAATTTAGGGCTAGAAGCATTCTATGTTGACACACTCAAGTATCAAGAGGTGAAGAAAGTTTATTTATTCTAAGTCAAGAACTTTGATTATTGGAAAGGTTTTGAATAATTTTTAATAAGTGGAGGAAATTTTTCTTGGTATCAGAACCCATGGAGAAGGCAAAAGTATCATCTAAACTTTAAAACTTCATATACAGTCTTTGTTAGGTTATGGAGCTAAAAGCTTCAACCTTTGCAAACTAGGAACAGATGGTTGCTGAGTTCTACAGGAACCGGCGTCGGTAGTATGACCGACGTCGGCAGAATCCAGTGCAGAAGGCCACCGGCGACGGCAGGAAGTCAGCCGACGTCGGCAGAACCAGACCAGCAGGGACCGACGTCGGTCGCCTGTGTGTTCCCGAAGTGTTCGTTTCACGGACAGTTAGTTAAGTGAACGATGAGTTTGCATGTCAAGACCAGCCAGAGTCTTGGGCTGCGAGGATAATTGTCTAAATTAAGAGTCCTAGTTATTGTTTGAGTTAGGGATCTATTTATAGACCCATTGGCATGTATTGTTTAAGGCATGAGATAGAAAGGAAGAGTTCCTTCTAGTTGTAAGATCTATGAGTTGCAGGTTGTTGCAAGCTCATTGGGGGATCTACATGTAAGTTTGGTCTTTGAATTGCAGGTTGCAGGTTCATGAGAGATCAGCTTGAAGTGCTATAGAGTGCTTGGTGTACCGGCAGGGTTATTACTGACTGGTTGGTGAGGTGAACACCAATTCTGTGTGTGAGTTGGTTGTTGGGACCGTTTTTGTGTAGGAGAGTGTGTGTGAGAAGAATTACTGTACACTTGAGGTGTGGCGAATCTCTGTAAGGTGAAAGAGTGTGGCGGCTCTTTGATGTATTCTTTTCTGTATAGTGTTAATACAAGATAGTGTATTGTCTCTCATATTCTGTGCTATTGGTGAATTCTAGTTACTTGTGTTTCTGGTTATTTCCGCATATTCAATTGCTTATATATTTGGTAATCATACTGTGCTCTTTCTGAGGAGCAAGATCCTAACGAGTGGATCAGAGCATGTTTGTTGTTCTAGATTCCTAACAAGTGGTATCAGAGCTTTTGGTTGGGATACTAACAGATTGGTGTAGATCTGGGTAGTGTGTTTTGATTACAGGTTACTCACAGGGTTTCTGTTTGAGTGGGAGTTGAGCAATGGCAGAAAGCAGTCAACTACGAATGGAAAAGTTCAATGGCAAGAACTACCAATTATGGAGGATGCAGATTGAGGACTATCTGTATCAGAAAGATTTGTACTTACCGTTGGGTGGGGTTGCTAGCAAACCCTTGGATATGAAAGATGAAGAATGGGAGGTTCTTGATCGGAAGGCTCTGGGATCTGTTAGATTGAGTCTTGATTCATCTGTGATTTCCAGCTTATCACAGTGTAAGACAATGGTGGAGTTGATGAAATCTTTGGCAAATTTGTATGAAAAACCCTCGGCTTCAAATAAGGTATTTCTTATGAAGCGTTTATTTAATTTGCAAATGTTGGAAGGTGGATCTATTCATAGCCATCTTAGTGATTTCCATGGTTTGGTAAACCAGTTAAGTTCAGTGAATATTGTATTTGATGATGAACTTAGAGCTCTCTTAATCTTGTGTTCATTACCTGAAAGTTGGGAAGGTTTGGTAATGGCAGTTTCTAATACTGTGTCTCCTTCAAAAGTCTTAAAAGTGGATGATGTTGTGAGCGTGATCTTGAATGAAGAGATACGCAGAAAAAGCACAGGTGAATTATCTGGAAATGCTTTGAGTGTTGAAGGAAGAGGAAGGCCAAGAGAGAGGACAGAGCGTGGGAGATCAAGGTCGAAGATAGGCAAAAGATCCAAGTCCAGGTATGGCAGAATAACCTGCTGGAAATGTGGAAAGCAAGGGCACTTAAAGAGAGATTGTAGATCGGGTGAAGATCATCATGAAGAACATGGAGAAGAAGCAGATGTTGTAGGCTACGTTGCACAGGATGCTCTGGTATGTTCTTTGGATAAAGTAGAATCTTGGGTATTAGATTCTGGTGCCTCTTTTCATGCATCTCCACATAGAGAATTTTTTCATGAGTATGTCCAGGGAGACTTTGGATAAATTTGTGTAGGGGACGGTAAGTCTTGTCAGATTGTTGGCAAAGGCAAAGTGAAGCTGAAATTGCAGACAGGTGACACATGGGTGTTAAAAGAGGTCATGCATGTCCCAGTTCTGAAGCGGAATCTGATTTCTGTTAGAAGTTTGGGTGAAGAGGGTTGCATAGTAACTCTCACAGCAGACTCTTGGAAGGTTACCAAGGGTACACTTGTTATAGCTAGAGGTAAGAAAGTAGGTACACTTTATCTATCTACTTGTTTTACTGATTCTCTTTCTGGGTTATCTACTTCAGCTGTAGATTCAGAGATGTGGCTTAATAGGCTTGGCTACATAGATAAGAAGGAGATGCTGGTTCTTGAGTCAAAGAATATGCTTTCAGATTTGGAAGGCATGGATCGTGGTTTCTGTATGCAGAAGAAGAAAGTAAGGTTTCTTAAGGAATCCGATGTTAGTGACAAGAACGGGAAAGCCTTGGTTTTCAAGGAGAAAGTGACGGACAGAGTTCAGCACAAGGTGCAGAGGAATTCTGAGCAGAGCAAGGGTGATTTGGACAAGGTTTTGATCCAAAAAGAGCTCGCGGAAAAAGTCAGGTCTCACAAGAAAAACACAGAGACCGACGTCGACAGGAAAACCGGCGTCGACGTCCAGACAGGGACCGACGTCGGCTATGTGCAGCCCGACGTCGGTGACTCGGGGCAGACAGAGACCGGCGTCGGCCAGGGGAAACCGACGTCGGCAGGAAGGCAGTCGCAGGGAACTGACATCGGTCGGCTGTAGATTGAGATGTGACCGGCATCGGTTACTGAGACGAATTTTGGGTGGATAGCTAGTTGTCATGGAGTCTCAAGCGCCCATATGGAGGATTGAAGGTGTAAGTAAGTTCTTAAATTCGTCATTTCCCTTCTTTACACTACTTGTTGCTCACTTATGGCATAGAACCAGGAAGTTGTTGAAGAAGCAGAACAGGTAGATCCAGGAAACAGTGGGAGCTTGGCATGGATGAGGATGTAATTCCTTGGAGGAGAACCAAACAGGTGTTTTGGGTAGAGTTGCCAGCTGGAAGTAAGCACTGAGAGACGAATGGATGTTGAGGATGAAGAAGAGCGGAAATGGATACGTGAGATGGAAGATCAGGGTATATGATCTTGTTTTAGCTGCAGGGCAATGGAGGTTTGATCATTGTGTTTCTCTTTACCAGGTTGGATAGTATTAGCTACACTATTCTATTTTTTGTATGATGTGCTTGTTGCAGGGTTACATATACAGGTATTGCTGAACTAAAGGTAAAGCTAGTTCAGGTGTATGTCATGGAGAATCTGGGAGCAGCAAGATTCTTTGGCATGAGTGTGATCTAGAGACATGGAGGTCTTGTTGACTTTGTTTCAGGATGATTGTGTGAAGCCGGTTAGCACGCCGATGGTTAGACAGTTCATAGAATAGGGGTCTTGATTCACATAATGAGGTTGAGTGCATGGTATGTACTAAACCTGAGTTTTCCCAAGCAGTGGGAGTTGTCACAAGTTTGGAGTCAATCCGGGAAAGTAATACTGAAGGGCAGTTCAGTGGGACCAGCAGCAGGTGCACATGCTATGCAGGGTCAAGTTCTTCTTCTACATGGTTGTAGATGCGGATGTGGCAGGTAATTTGGATGACAGATTTTGCACCACAGATTTTGTGGTGGTTGGTCTTCAAGAGTGATCTTGAGGAGGGATACAAAGCCAAGGAAACAAACTAGACGGTGTACAGGTACAGGTACAGGTTGCAGCTGTTTATCTCCAAGTGGGAGATTGTTAGGTTGTGGAGCTAAAAGCTTCAACCTTTACAAAATAGGAACAGATGGTTGCTGAGTTCTACAGGAACCGGCGTCGGCAGTATGACTGACGTTGGCAGAATCCAGTGCAGAAGGCCACCGGCGACGGCAGGAAGTCGGCCGACGTCGGCAGAACCAGACCAGCAGGGACCGATGTCGGTCGCTTGTGTGTTCCCGAAGTGTTCGTTTCACGGACAGTTAGTTAAGTGAACGATGAGTTTGCATGTCAAGACCAGCCAGAGTCTTGGGCTGCGAGGATAATTGTCTAAATTAAGAGTCCTAGTTATTGTTTGAGTTAGGGATCTATTTATAGACCCATTGGCATGTATTCTTTAAGGCATGAGATAGAAAGGAAGAGTTACTTCTAGTTGTAAGATCTATGAGTTGCAGGTTGTTGCAAGCTCATTGGGGGATCTACATGTAAGTTTGGTCTTTGAATTGCAGGTTGCAGGTTCATGAGAGATCAGCTTGAAGTGCTATAGAGTGCTTGGTGTACCGGCAGGGTTATTACTGACTGGTTGGTGAGGTGAACACCAATTCTGTGTGTGAGTTGGTTGTTGGGACCGTTTTTGTGTAGGAGAGTGTGTGTGAGAAGAATTACTGTACACTTGAGGTGTGGTGAATCTATGTAAGGTGAAAGAGTGTGGTGGCTCTTTGATGTATTCTTTTCTGTATAGTGTTAATACAAGATAGTGTATTGTCTCTCATATTCTGTGCTATTGGTGAATTCTAGTTACTTGTGTTTCTGGTTATTTCCGCATATTCAATTGCTTATATATTTGGTAATCATACTGTGCTCTTTCTGAGGAGCAAGATCCTAACGAGTGGATCAGAGCATGTTTGTTGTTCTAGATTCCTAACAGTCTTGTATTCTATTTTCTTATGAATAATTAGGTTCGTATTTGAGATTTATGAGTATATTGTTAATGAATTTGAGTAATATTTAAATGAAAATAGTTTATATAATTTGGAATAGACCTATATCTAATGATTTTAGACCTTGAAATTCCATTTGAAGTTTATAAAGACCAATTGTAACCTCTCGGGTCTATGTGTAAACCTGTCTAGGATTTTTAGTCAATTGGTGGTTATATACCTAATATACATTTCTAAACCTTAAAATTTCACCTGGATATTGAGTTTATCATCCCAAAATTGAATCAAGAGGTTTCTAAAATTATTGGCATGTGTTGACCATTTTTTAGCCAAAACTTAGTTTGAATGCCTTAAAGACCTAATTAAGGCCTAGTTTCTAGAAGTTCTTATCAAGTTGATACACTTACATTGAGATTTGTTTCATGAAATGTTTTAGGTAGATGTATGAAATTAATGCGTGTATAAAACTATATTTTTTTGTCTTTAAACCTTGTGTGTTGTCTAAATCAACTGAATAAGTGCTTTAGGAGGGATACAAGGAAAGAGGCCTAATTAGGGAAATGACTAGTGAGGTTAGTGGGGTTTCCTTGATAATTGAGACTTGAAATTTATTGTGAAGTTGTAAGATGATAATGGGTATTTTTAAATGGTATTGGTTTATATATATCCTCTATATATTCTTTAAACCTAAAAGATTTGTCCTTGAGAAGGGTTATTAGATAATAGTGCCAAAGAAGAAATTTGAAATTTTATTTGATTTAACTCTCTCCCTCTGCATCATTTACATGACATAGGAAGACCAATGCAAATAAATTGTAGAAAAAGGAGTAAATGGTTGACTTTTGGCATGATCTCAAAATTCCATGTGCTAAGTGTTGTCGACATACCAATACTCTAAAGAGGGATCAAACTCCATGCAGTTCTCCCATGTTATGGTGGTGTGTGAATAACTAGTGTAAATTTTTATATTATAATTACATATTTATGTGATTAAGTTCCTTAACCATCAATTTTTAACTTGGAAATGTATTCATATTTTTCATTGGGGCTATTAGGGGTGTGTGTAATCATATTTGGGAGAAATAGGTAATTTTATCTCCATGTGAAATTTGAATTCTGATGATTTTCAGTGTGCAAGCCTCTTGTGTAAAAAATGATTTGAAATGTGTGTATATAGTCATATATTTTAAATTATTTTGAATGGGGATTATTATGTATGCAGTTCAACCTTTCCATAACTTTTATTTTTTAAAATTAGTCATTAGTTTACAAGAGAACAAGAGAGAGGGTTTGGATAAAAGAGTGGTCCACTTCTATCCAATAGGGTGATATTATAAACTGGGGATAAAAAATAATATTAAACGTCTAGCATGGATTGAATGATGGATGAGGCTGATAATATTATGGATAGATGCATTATGTGTTCATCAATAATCTTAGAGGACTGATTCATCCATTCGTATGATTGTTGAAAATGATCAAAAGGGCATTAAAATAGGTCTAGATCTAAGTGTGTAAAGGAGTGGTTACAAGTTCACTATTTTTTCTTAAATGTTAAATTATGTGTCTATAAAATGCAATAAAGGAGGCTTGAAATACATATATTAGTACATGTCCAAATTTGTGGTTTCAGGAATAAGATAAATTTTATCCTTTTCCTTTAACACACATCAACCTTGACATCACAAAATTCAAAAAAAATCCTTCAAATTGGCTATTTCAATTAGGTCATAAACAAGAGAACTATCTAGGATAAAATCAAAGCTACCCTCACCCAATTTGCACATTTTTTTCTCAATATCATTAAATGAATCATTAGCCACTAAAACTTATTTACTCATAATATTAACCCTACTCTTATTAATTTCATCAAAAAATATTTTATCCCATTTTTAAAAAAATAGAGATTTCTATATTTTTTTCCCGTAAAGAATTGAAGATATGGATAAATTAACTCACCAAAGTAGATATTTGATGATTTTTACTAATATATTAGTCATCCATATTTATATCATCAAATATGTGTTCATGTCTCTTTTATAATAAAGTCAGACTCAGAACATACCATCTGATGGTATCGCCTAAATATTACATTTTCTTCCTGTGCAAAGCAATAATAAAATTTCAAATTTAAATCATTAATATGGACCAACCTATATTTTTTCCATGTTTGAGGCATGATAAAGTTCCCAAAGAGTATCATATAAATAAAAAATAGTTGTAATCCTATTAGGAATCTAGCAAACACTCATCAACCATATTTAAATACTTGCACATTTAAGTGGACTACCCTATTCTACCTAATTTTATAATTATTCAATAGAAGTAGGTCTTTACCAAGTTTGAAACACTCAAGTTTTTAGAAAAAATTGTCAATTGATAAGTATCAAGAGATAGATCACAAGTTACATACATTGAATAAACACGATTGCACACATTCACTAGGTGGGGAGAAATGTGTGCCATTTGAATTCCATCTTCAGAGTATTAGATATGTATACAAGGATAAATAATTTTATGGGGAATGGTTAGCTTCAAATCAACCCAAAATTCTTATCATATTTTAAGGATAATTTTATCAGTATAAGTGGACCCAAGACTTCGAGTGAAGGAGACATACTTATGTGAGTCATGCACATAATCAAACTTCAAGATCAAACATAGAACTGAAGGTCAAACAATTACACTTACCTATATAAAAAAAAAGAGGTAAAATATAAAAATTTATAAGAATTAGAAATATAAAATAAATTCTTACAATACTAACCTAAGGCTTAATGTAACATTTAGGCATGCACAAAGTTCCAAATCCTAATATGAGTGACCTGAAGTAATATTTTCCATCCTTGTGCTTACTAAAGTCTTAATATTTCATAAATAATTTAACTACTATCTCATTCTTTTTTTATACTTTATATTTATTAATATAAAATGAAAAATAAATTCCAAGTATTTATGTTCATATCTATATCAAATTTACCCTAATTTCAATTAATTATTGAGATTAATATAACTAAAATATAACTTTGAAATGTAAATCATATCAATAGATATGACATTCAAGCATATATCTGAATTTAAAATACTAAGATTGATTCTTCTAATTTGACAAGGACATATTACAAATAAATAAAGTACCAAAGAGATAAATATAATTAGCTTTTTTGGTTGACTTTTTGACATTGAGTGTATTATGGAAGTTAAAATCAAGGATAATTAGAGTTGTAGTTCATTTAGTTCTAGATATAATTTTTTATTTGTGTTTGGTTAATTTTTTAAAATTAGGTTAGTATCATTAGTCGATATTGACCTATTATTTGGTATTAAGCTATGCATATTTAGGGCACAATGACTATACAGTCACCTACAACTGTCTTTGCTTTATATTTGTTTGAAATAATGAAATTTGATTATGCACACAACTAAAAAAATAAGTCTAATTTGGCTTGAAATCCTTGGAGTACTACAAAACTATAAAAATAGAGGAAGTGTAATGAGCCAAACCGAACCCAATCAACCCCATATGGTGATGAATGTTGCCTAAGTATCCAATACTCCAATAGATATATTTCTCCCAGCTAGTGTGATTGTGAAATTATGCTTCTTTGATATATGTATATAACTAATGATGTGTATTTGATATTGGAAATTATTTATTTGAATTATAATTTAATATTTTTAGACTTGGTTTGTGGCTGCTCCTAGTGATAGGTTTTAAAATTAGGGATGATAAGGAACTTTGTAAATGTGCAATTATGCATAGATGTATATCATATAAGTGTCAAATCCCTTTTTGCCTTTATTTGTTTATATATAATTCTAATTTAATAATCAATAATTACACCAAAATTATATGCTAATGAAATAACCCTAGGGATGGATTTGATTGTTTAAAAAAATAGTTGTTTTTAAGAGTGGGTTAGTATGACTAGATCAAATCAGTATTTACTAGAGATAATTACTACATCTAATGGAGCCAACTTGTGCACATGTGTACTTAACTAAGAGTCTATAAATATCTTTGCCAAATATTTAATAGGTTTGAAATAAATAATGAGGTTCTTCTAGGTGTGTATTAGTATTAAAAAATGGCTGACTCATAGGATAGTTTTCAATTGTGAGATGATGGAAGATTATGACCTTGTTTAATTTATCAACTCATGTGTGTTAGATTTGTGTCAAGATTTTCATTATCAAGTATCAAATCTAATATTTTAGTATCTAAAAGTTCCCCCTTTTATTAAATTAATAAAATTATGTGAGTAAAAGGATATAGTGTACCTAGGTGTGTAAGAGATAATTTTGTCTTTGGGGGATGGTTCCAAATATACAAGTTTGATCCATGCAAAGCTATACTAAAAATGAATTAGTCAATGTCCATGTTTGAAATATGAAACATGAAATTTAAAATAAAAAATTAATAAAAAAAACTAGGATCAAATAAGGAGCACACATGTATGTCAGTAAACCATGTTAGCTCACAACTTGTTTGATATTATGATTCCTTGTTGAATCACATGGAGAGTTTTTACGAACATGAACCAAACTTGTGTAACTACGCATGATATTTAGTTGGGAAGGAAACATGCCACAACACTCATGAACATGGGAAAATTCACATAATGTAATAACCCAAATAATAGTAGGAGAAAGAGAGAACCATCAAGACAAGTTCACTTAAAGAAATAACTAAGAAAATAAATTAGAGAACCATTAAGCCAGGTTCATTGAAATAAAATAAATAAATAACTGTAGATGTATAATATATTCAATTGTAATTTTTATCTCAAGTTTTTCCAAGCTCCTCCATGTCAAAAAAATGCACGATCAAAATGTAATGAAAAATGTTTATTCCCCCATCATGAAGACATGTTTGATTTTGTATTTTTTCTCAATGTAGATTGAAATAGAATGAACCATGTCCATGCCCCCCTCATGACCACATATATTGTAAGTATGAAGTGAAATAACAATAATTTTACATTAAACTCTAAAGTGTGTTATTGTGTATGGGCACAAACCAATATCATGCCCCCTAAACATGTACCAATTGATATAAGATGTTATGCACCTATATACTAAATTTGAGAACTTGTATCTTAAATGTATGTGTATTTGGAAATCTATGATCTTATTCTTGTAAATTATTGTGCATATCCCCATGAATATGTGCCTAAGTGTGTACAAATATGAACTTAAATTTCTATAAAGGTTAATCATATGCATGGCATATACCCCTATAATATATATCAATGTGTCAATATATGTCATGTATCTAAACCATTCAGATATATGAATGACTATTAATCTATGATATCTTTGATTTAATATTATCTATACTCATGGAGACTTATACTCTCTAAAAATCCCAATGTATGGCACCCAAATTGAGGTGATAAATGTATCATTTAAATCAACCATAATAATAGATGAGTTATTTGTATCACATCATGTATAAATATATCATCATGTAATATCATGTAATCATGTGGAAAATATGTCATCATAGTAATGTGTATATTAATCAAGTCATGTATGTAACATATGAAATTTAGGGCATATAAGTGCCATTTGTAGATATATGTATCAATCAAAAGCATATTAGAAGCGTAATTAGAGAAGACTACATAGTAATAGTACATGATTTAAATATTGGAACCACTCAAAGCTAGCAATCTCAATAAGCACAAGTGTTAGCATCACACATAAGTCTAAGGGATA
>JARHVA010004613.1:1005000-1020000 GCA_037957365.1 Torreya grandis
TAAATTAAGCATAATATGGAAATTAGTAGGTATTATATTGGGATCTAGTATGACATCCAATGAGATTGTTCTAATTATTTCATGTGGAGTGTTATAAAATCTTGGTATGCTTTGATTTTAATTTTTAATAATAGGCATGTTGATCTTCAATGACTATAATAAGATAGTGTTTCAAATGTTCAATATTGAACCAGTATCTACCAACACACACTTTATAGGTGCTTTTACTACTACACACTCAAAAACTATATTTATAAATGAGTGTTTTGGAGGACAAGAGTGTAATGCTCTAGTATCACTCACCCCGCTCTTATCCTAGTGAGTTTAGACTATCAATACTTAGTTTTATACTTCACATAGGATTATTAAAACATGTACATTCATTAGCTGACTCACTAGGGGCATGGTAAACACATGTTTTATCCTTATTTAATGATATTATCTTATGCACATGCTCATTACTTTACATTATGTTACATCTTATGATATTGCTCACTCACTAACATTGTGATATAATATTACCTATTTTAGTTATTAAATATTGATCAAATTACAACTTAGCTCTTTATGATCAAAATGCATGATTTTTATATTACTTTCACTAGTTTCATATCTTGTATTCACTTCTCTAATTGCTTTAACGATAGTTGAATATGTCATTTCCAAGTGGCTCTAAGCCTTTATATCTATGATTATATGCATGTGAGGACATTTGAACATGATCTTGTGTGTGTCTTCTATCTATTCATGCAGATATTTGAATATGTCATTCTATGTGGCTCTAAGCCTCCATTATTTCCTTGTATGCAAGTGAGGGAATTTGAACATGCCTTTTAATATGTATTCTATTCAAGTGAGTGAAATTTGAACATGTACCTTGTTTAAGCCCCCTTCGAATTTTATTATGTTTTTATGTGTTGTGTGTGTACTCTTAAATTATGTGCATCATGGCCATGACATGTTGCTTTCTTATTTTCTCAGATTTGGATGCCATGATGGACATCATGCATGAAACCCCTTCTAGTGACATGATAGACATCATGCATTCCTTCCTAAGTAGTTCCATTCAATTTTATATATTTAGTTGATCAAATTATCTATGTGCTTCATTATCACATCTATCAAGACACACTTACTATGAATGTTTCTTTTCACATGCATCTTAAATTATTACTATTCTCAATTCACATATACAATGATGACATGTTTTTCCATGATATTATTATTAATCAAATTTACATTTTTACATCACAACAACCTACTACATAACTTTTTCTTTTGATTTAAATTCTTGTGCATGATCAAAAAATAAATTAAAAATAGGGGGCATTCATAGATATTTTCATATAGATCAGGCTTACCAAATCAATAAATAGACATGATTTAATAGTGATCACATAGTTGGTATAGAAATAGGATAAAAAAATACATAGAAATTCACTTTGGATAGGAGCACCACATTGGATAGGAAAGACCTATTCTAGTTTTTGTTGATGTGGTTTTTATGCACACCACAAAACAATTATGAGGTAACCTCTAACATTTTAGGATCGATGAAAATTATTCATTCCAAGGCATGAGTTTCAAGGTATTAGGTTTTGTAGATAACATGTTGGTAAAATAACAATGAGCAAGGTAGATTATTTACCATAGAAGGGTCAGCTATGAATTAATCAAAATATACTTGAGATGGGTGGATTGATGATGGTTATAACCTAAAATGGGTAGGAATTTAAAATAAACTAAAAAATGAGGTAAAGGTAGGGAAAGAAAGGAGGCTTGTGGACCACACTAGATGAAAACTTTGAAGACTAGAACTTGAACTATAGGTTGGACAAGAGATCATAGACCAATGATTAAAACAAGATATTTTATCACACTAACAATAAAAACATTGTTAAGAGTTAAAGGGAACCAGAAATACAACATACTTAAACATGTAAAATTAAAAATTACCATGTTTGTTAGACTGCAATAACATATTTATAAGGTGGGATTATGATTTATATGAAAAAGATATTCAAATTAGCTATAACTCAATATGAATGACTGTATATAAAAGATTTAACTCATACACAACCAAATACTAATAAAATAGAATGATATTACTTCCTACATAATCCATAAGTTGGAGAAGAATCAAAATTTACACATCAATTTTTCAAGTTTTAGAACTTATTCATAATTTCCTATTAATAGTTAACAACCAAAATTTTCCTCCCTTTTGGACTGGGAGGCTACGAGTATAAATAATCATGGGATGGAGAAGTACTCATTTCTCAAGCAAAGTATAATAATACAATTAAAAAAATAAGACTTGCATCCAAATATCATGTAAAGGATGTATGTACAGTAGTCAACCTAAAATATAATTTCATAATTAAAAATAAAATATATATGCAATGTAAATTTAGAACCAAAGTTATGACTTAACAAAAGCATGAAAATACATATTAAATTTCAATGGGTGTTGATGTGGCACTACTACCTAGCCAGATGGTGGAGGGATAGCCAGAGAACTTAAGTAGTCACTATGGTTCCTTATGAGATCAAAATTAGGCTTGCTAGAGTTTGCATGATTGTAGATCCTATAAACTAGAAACACTAAAATAAGGGGTAGGATTAGCAGTTGGTTGTGTGGTTGGAACTAAGCCTAAAGATATCTCTTTTGCCCTGAGTTCTTAAAATAATGTGTGTGTTACTATGAAATCATTATTAATGATGTCAAAATTAAGTAGATAAGGTTTGAAGAGTTTGATGGCATTAGCCATAAACCTTGTCTATTTAGATTCTAGGCTCTTTAATTCTACTCCTAGAGATTCAAATTTTATCACCCTATCTTTAGAAAAATTTACCAATTGCATAATTTCATTATTATTCCTATATATTTTTCTTCAACTTACTCCTTGATGTTTTTTGCAGTTACTTGGAAGAGGTTCTCAAAATTTGACCTATTGACTAGTTCACATGTAGGAGTAATCACACTAGTGACCCTCATGTCTTTTCATAATTTCCAAGTCCTCACTTTCATAATTAGAGAAATTTACCAACATATCCTTCATCTAGTTGTGCCAATTGAGGGAAGCATCCCTTATCATAATAACATAGTTAAGGCACTATGATGCATCCATGCTAATCATTAAGTTCAATTGGTTGAAGGCACTAGTTCTAGAGCATTGTACCAAGAAATTAAACCTTTTCTATAACTCTTTCATCTGGTACTAAATTTTTTTCACATTTTCTCTATTTGATTAGCTCCCTACATTAAATACCTAGATATTACATAAAATGTTTTATAACTTAGTATTTGCACTCTGCACATCATTAATTATCTCTCGATGAGTATATATATTTTGTCTCTATTGTAATATTTGATGTGTTTCATCTTTGTTTTTATACATATATTTCATAGCTTCACTAGTTGAGTCCATAAAATCAAATAAATATTTAGTATATTTAGATCCATTTTGGCTTTCTTTACCAAGAGAAATAGAATTTTTCTTTGCTCAAATTCAATTTCTTCCCTTGTATCTAGATTCAAATCCTTCTTCTTCCTCAACCTTTGTATGGTTGTAATATTTTTGTCAAAATGGGTATATACTATTTGTAATTCGGTAAAAAATGAATTCTACCTCTCAGATTTCTTTCCTTACATCTCTCTAACCCATTTAGGGATAATAGGTTCCCCTTCTTACTTTAAGGGACTTGGGTCTTTTGAGGGAGAGGGTGGAGGAGTCATTGGAGGAGTTGTTATTGATGGAGGTGACAATTATGGAATTTATATTTGGAACTAAAGAGGTGGATATGCAATCCTCTCCTTTGGTGAAGGCTGCTTTGGTGAATTTACCTTAGTTATAAATTTTGTGAAGGTAGGAGTTTTTTCAATTGACAATGTGGTTGACTATGTGGGTACAAACTATGACATAGGAAATTATAAGTGGCATTTTGGGATTGAAAATAGAAACAATCACCAAGTTTTCAAAATGAGCTGCCTTCTTGGGAATCCTATTTGGGTAGATGTTGAAATAATGGATGAACAAAAAAAACTAGATACTATTGAAGTACCTCCAATTGAAATATAAGAAACTAAAGAAAAAATTGCTTCACTTATCTTTTGGGTTTATTTAACTTTGAGGATTGGCTGATTTAAGGTACCATCTAGTGTTTCTTCTTCCTATAGCCCTCATAAGTTCAAAGATTTGGCCTTCTCTAACTTGACCTCTTTATCTTATTCATCCAAAGCCTCTTTCTTAGTCACCTCTTGTGTTACTTTCATCATCACTTATGCATTATATTATTCATGTATGGCACAATATACTAAGGATATCACTTGTTATTGTTATTGTTCCTTTATTTCCTCCTCAATAGGGGATTCTTCTATGGTAGTTAGACTAAAATATGGTCTTTCCTCTATTTATTAAATTATGGGGGGGGGGGTTGAAACAACGTTGGATCTCCTTAGATATATGGCTATGGGAGGGGTAAGAAGTGATTATAATGATGAAATATTTTAAGGAACCAAAGTAGTAAGAACTACTACTGTAGGTGGTAGTGATGAAATAATAATAACAGTGGAAGGGGGAGTAGAAGGACTTAGAACTAGTTGGGGATATCGAGTTGGGATGGAATATATGATAAATAAGACTATAAAAATTATAGAAGACTAACATCTATAGTAATTATAAGAGGTGGTAAAGGTGTCATAACAAACGTTCTCTTATCCCTATCTTATGGGGGTGAAGTTATATCCATTTTAGTTATTGTGCTTATAGATGTAATTGGGAAGACTGAATGAGTAAGAGTTAGCCTAAGACTAAGGAGATTCTTGAGAATTTATTTTATTATCTGGTAATTCTATTCCCTTTGGCTACTTGACCCCTCTTTTTATGGATTTGCCTCTTTATTTTATGAGAGGGGGGTTGGATAGGTCTTGTTAAATCCTATGGTTGGGATGGGGACCACTAATGGATCTGTACCTTCTATGCTTGTGTTACCATTTCAATTACCTACTCTTTAGTAATTTATAGTAGATTATATTAGATAGCTTGAGCTACCATCATAGACATTTGTGCATCTTTCAGTCATATCTATACTTCTAAATCATCTGAATCATTTAGGAAAATTGCATCATGCTCATATTCCTAATTACCATATATGAAATTTACCTTCTTATTTTCTTTTAGGATTTGAAGATAATTCCTAAATTTATTCTTAGGGTCTCATTCTCTAAATTTGGCCTCATCAAGATTGTATTAGGTCCTGATCTTCCCCACTTGATTAAAGTGTGATCTCACTATATACTATAGTTTCCCAATACTCAGAGAAGTTTTAAAGCAATTGGAAAAATGTTTTTGACCTAGTTCCTCATCAATGCTATTATGTATTTGGTTAGTAATTTACTATTCTAAAATTTTATCAAGAACTTGGCATGATACTAATGAAGGAGGTGTTCTTGTTCTTATAATTTTGATGACTATAAAATCAAGGTAGTACCAATAGTATCCCAATTTACAAATTATTTTCCTAAAATTCTTTGACAACCTAAGCATATGGGTGTCATGAACCACTTATTACACTTGAGGGTAAACCTAGGCATAAATCCTCTTAATTTCAACTTTGAACCTATAAATAAACATGAATGAATAGTCTTCACATATTCTATTATCAACATATTTATTTGATGGCTACCATGGTTTTCCTTTTACCTTATGGACTATACAAAAGATGACATCTAGCAAAAAATACATCATATAAAAGTTTCCATCCATGAGCCTTTACTCTGTTTGATACATCTGGGTCTTCAGCCTACCACAGGTAACTTCCCTTAAGGAACCAATCTTATTTGATGTTTAAAAAATGTCTAATAGAGTGACTAGTTCTATTTACACATAGGTGATGCTAGGAAAGTCATTTAGTCTATATAGGAGAGCTATGGATATCCTATTCCATGATCTAAATTTGATAATCCAATTAGACAAGAGGGATCCCTTAGGATTTAATTGTTGACCGTTTAGTAGATAATTTTTTACTTTACCATCTACTATGCTATGCTCGAGCCATGAACTTTATAATAATTTATTATAATCCATCTTAGGAAAGGGTATCCTAAGATATCTTTTGTTTTCCCTTTGATAGATACAAGCAATTGCATTCTTGGCTTACCTAATGTGTATGCAATCTCCAAAATAAGTTCCATTAAGAAAAAAACTCAAAGCATATCTATACAAAGCATTACCTAAGGTTTTACCACTAATTAGTGAAGTCTTATAGTTTTGAGAATTAGCACATCATCAATTTATTGCTTTTCATCCTTAGATAACTAGCTTTGTGTAGAGTACTGAACCACTACGTCTACTGTATTCCAAAGTGTTGAGTAGAATGGGAATTTAAATTCAATTTCACTCTTATTGAATAATGTGTCCATATATTTCTCATGTCTTATTCAATAGTATGTAGAGGGTGTTTAGACATGTACTGGTTTCTAGGAGGAACCCATATATGTGATTTTGAGTTATATAGTCCCTTTACTACCTATATGAGAATTATCTAAAAATTTGATATAATATTAGGGCTTTTGGTCATAAGAGAGCTTGAAATCATAATTTTTTTCTTGAATATTGATGGTGAAATGACTTTACCTTTATTTAGATTTTGTATATATCCTTCAAAATATACATAATAAATGCCCAATTCATGTGACTTCAATGCAACTAACAAATTTTGATTTCATTCTCATTTTAATTTGAATGCACCAGCAAACTTTAACATGTTTACTTACTTGCTAAATGGAAATTATTTAGTAACTTTATGTCTTCACTCATCACATTCTAGACACATATCAAATTATCACTTACCAACTTATGTGCCTTTCTATCTAACTCATTTATGTGTAATTTGAGGCAACATCCTCCAAATTATGGCACTTGTCCAATCATCATTCAGTATGGCCTTTAGATTTGCATATAAGTTTTATATACCCTGTGGACACAAGTTAACATAACTGTACCACATGGATCAAATTTGGGTTTACGGGGGATCAAAATCATGGGAGAATGGGAGCTTGGGAATTTTAAACTATGTACACCTGTGTAAAATTTCCATAAAATAGAATATGAATAGATAGTACAATCTTAGGGCCTTAGAGGCATAGAGAGTTGGATCCATGAGACCATTAGTTCATTGCCTGAGTATATTTTATTTGAAAGTCTAATCTAATAGAATTGTGCCACTTATCATATTCTCAGAGCTGAGAAGCTCAAAGGTATTACATCATGGGGCCTTAGGGCCATTAGAACTATGTAATGTTTCCATAGTTCTGGGTAAATAAAAATGTACCAAGTGTTAAATACTTATAGTTTGAAAGCTTATAACCATTAGACTATGGGAACTCAAAACCATTATAATATGTTAATCCTTCCATGGTTCCAAATTGATGAAAAGGTGCCACCTATCGAATTTTCAAAAATTAGAATCTTAGGACTATTAGACCATTAAATTTAATTTCAAAGATTACGGGGTTTTATGTAATGATAAAATGTTATGTGGCCTGTTCTTAGATCTCAGAGACTTTGAACACTTAGTAATTATTTTTGAAAGTTGAAAGCTCCATGTAACATATGAATTCCATATATCATATTATTGTAGCTTAATATCTTTAAAGATTTATAAATTTTACAAAGGGATATAGGTTCTGGATAATGTGGTGACATCACCTATTTTGATTTCAAACATAATAAAGTCATTCCTGACCATGAATGATTAAAAAGTATCTGCCAATAGTCCCATAGATGTATAAAATATAGGAAACACTAGAAATAAAAACATTAGTCCCATTAGTACAAATAAATCATGAAAACTAAATAAACCTAAAACTCAGGATAAATCAAGATGATCATTCAAGCTTTGATTTTCAAATTTCAAATTTTTGTAATTTAAGACATCAAAGATAACCTTAGAATTTTGCATGAATAAATCCATATCATAGATTTCTAAGGTTTAGAGGGTCCCAAATAAATATTTTAAATAATAATTAGTCCCTGCTTGAATTTTTAAAATGGGTTGTGTGTGTTAGGACACAACAAATGGTGAATCATAGGGGAAAATACTCCTAAGTATTTTGAGAACCCAAAATCTTAAAAATGTATCATAATAAAACTTCAACCCTATCAAGAAATGAATAATAAACTAGCCCTTAAAACAAACTCTTACTTCATCATGCAACATAATAACCCCTTCCATTAAATTGATCTGAGTGTGTGATTTTATGGATTCAATTTTTCTTGTTATGAGAGTCTTGACAAAGTCCTAGATAAACAATGTAGGTTTCACGTTGACTTTAGATTTTATAGAAAAACTATAAGGAAAGCCTAGGCATTTCATTACTACTAGTCTGATGTCCATAGCCTTAACAAAAATACCTCTAATTATACTCAAAGCATTTCTTTACTTCCATGTAAGCTTCCATAGTCTTGGTAGAGATTTCTTGAATCACTCATCTTCTATCAATTTGTATGATTGAGGTTTTTTTAAAATAGATAGAAGAAAAGTTGGGAATCACTATTGAATGGGTGTATGTATAATACAAATTATTTTGATTAATATGTCCAGGTCATTGTATATCCATTTCTATGTTCATTATCACTCATCCAAGTTTTAACATGTTATAGTGCAATTGATATTTGGAACTTGAATGTCTTTCTAAAATTTACATGATTATATCAGATTAAATCTCAGAGGTATAGTAAAATATTTTAATAAAAGTAAGACCTAATTCAATCATAGCATATACCTTGACTCTAGAAGTTATAATACTATAAAATTAAATCCTTAAGAGGACCAATGATGCATCTTTATGAATCATCCCCTTGTTTTTAAAAATTATATTTAATCTCCAGGTCCTTTTTATAGTTTTAGAAAACTAATTAGAAATCATAACAACTAATCTACTAAAAATAAAAGATCTAAACTAATAAAATCAAGTGCATAAAGTTGGAAACTAGTCCTAGAAAGTATACACTTATTTAAAAAGAAGGAAATCTAATCTAGAAATCAAGAAATACACTCTAATCCTACATCTAAAACATTCTCTTACAGTCATCCTAAGACATTTATAGTTAGATCAGCCATAAAGTAGTTCTTTAAAAATTATCCATTGACTGGAAAGGTGAGGTCATTACCTTGGAGTTATTTTAACCTAAGATATCTGATATCTAATATGGTTCAATCCATAAAGGAATGAACTTATCATGTTGTCCCATTTTCTCATCTATTTTATCCCAAAGAAGTACTAGGTCTAAGATCTTGAAGGCTTTAATCTTTCATATTTTTTAAAACCTTATTTTAAACAATATATTGATGTTTATTAAAGTTGTGTAGTGCTTCAGTTTTTTTGTCTTCCATCTAGACTATGTCTAATAGTCTAGATTGTACTCTTTCATATTCCCCCATATACTATTGCATAAATTGGTATATTGGTATCTTTAGAGTAATAGGGAAGACATATTTTTTTCCATACACTAATAGGAAAGGTGAAGCCTTGAGGTCTTGCTTGTGTCTAGTTCTATATTCCCATAGTGTAAATTTCAATGAGAGATGCCATTTTCTTAGTTTGGTTTATGTCGACTTCTTAATGGCATTTATTATATTTTTATTGATAGATTCAGTTACTCCATTCCCTTAGTTAGTAGTTTAGAGATAAATTAATTGTGATTTTATTGTCATATGACCATTTTGTAAACTCATAGGATTTAAAATCTATACCATTATCACGCACTAAGGAAATAGGAGTGCCGAAAGTCATCAATATAGTTTCTTATAGAAATTTGATGACATTAATTACTCTAGAATTCTTTGTTACTACAACCTCTATCCACTTGGTATAGTAATTAATAGATGTGAGGATGAACTTATCTCCTACTAAAGAGTTTGGGTTTATCACTCGAATAAAATCAATGCCCCATTGGGCAAAGGAACTTCATTCAATTACTGGATACAAAAACATGGTAACATTTATTTCTCTTTTTCCAAATACTTAAAAATCATGATAGGTCCTAAAATTGATATGAGCATCCTTGAATATTGTAGGCCAGTAGTATCTCATACTCAGAATTTATGAGCTATTGTGTTACCTGAGGGATGTTCACTGCTTATCTTATAATGTAGATTATTTAGGATATATGTAACTTCTTACTTTGAAATACATCTTTGATATATTCCCTCATAGTTATTCTTATACAAGACTCCTTTATTGATCATGTAATGAGATAATTTGAGCTTGAGTGTTCACCTTTGATCTCTAGTTAGTTATGGGGGAAAAGTGAATGTTAGTTTTTAATATATTATTTGAGTGTACCACTTGCCACTAGTTACCTAAGTCTCATTAATTTATTTTAAATGATCTATGGTTTAGTGTCAATCATCAACTGGATAATCCCCTAGTCTCTTACCATTTTAGCTGGCCTGATTTCAAGGTCAAAATCCTAGAGTTTGGTCATCCATTTGCCTCTTCATTGGCCTACTTCATTCTATCTAGGTGTGAGCATGACAAAAATATCTTGAACAATAGCATATGTTTTATTTCATAACATATAGTGTATAATTTTTTTGACAACATTAATCATGGCATAAATTTGCTTGTATATCATAGAGTACTTTAAATCAACATCCTTCAGATTGGTACTCATGAAGGAAATGTAATGTTCATTATCTTCTACCCTTTGTGTGAGCATAGTAGCCACATTATGTTCTAAAGCAAATGAATTGAGATATAAATCCTTATTGAAATATAGATTAATCAAAACTAGAACCTAAGAAATGGTAGTTTTGATGTCTTATAAATCTCTCTGGTCTTCTGTCATCCTCTATATCTTAACATATTTCTTTAGCATTACATTTAATGGCTTGAAAATATCTTCAAAACTAGAAATGAATTTATACATAAGTTTATATTACCAAATAAGGACTTTATTTCTTTCTTTTTGCTTGGAGATGTCAAATTGAAGATGGCCTACACTCGATCTAGATCAATGGAAATATCATCTTTGGTAATGATATGGACTAATAGCTTCCCTTCAGTTACCTTAAATATGTTTTTACTTGAATTAAGTGACCTTTCATGCCTTCTACATCTGTCAAACACCTTTCAGAGGTGTTCTATATGGTCTACTCTATCTTTGAAAAACATAGTAAGGTCATCCATGTATATGATGACGCATTTGAAATCCAACCCTTGGAAAGAAAATTCCATGGATTTTTGAAAGAATATTCCTACATTAATTAGGATAGCTGACATCCTCTTATATGTAAAAGTTCCCCACTTTATTGTGAAGGTAGTCTTCATCTAATCCTCTACCTCTACTAGTCCTTGATTGTAACCAAATAATCAATTCAAGAAGGACATCATATTTGATCCATTTACCATTTGAATTACCTCATCCAATGAAGGTAAGGGGTAATTATATTTTTATGATGATTTGTTCATGTTCATAAAATCAACATCTAGTCTGATTTATCTATTCTTTTTCTTGAATAGTACCAAATTAGCTACCAAAGTAGAGTGCCTAATTGGGAAAATAATTATATCCTCTAAAAACTTATGTAATTTTGATTGAATTAGAAGTTAAATAATTGGGTTTAGTAGCCTTTTTCTTTACCTAAAAGGTTTATGATCTGGCTTCAAAAAGATAGTGTGAGTAATGGCTCTGTGGTCAAGGACTTTTAGGTCTTCATATGTGTAGGATATCACATATTTGTATTATTATAATATGTCTTTTAGTGTTTGATTCTCAATTTAAGTATAATTTAGACCTACATTCACTTGCTAAGGGTTTTGGTTAGTGACCAAACATTCTTTGACAAAAGATGATTCAATTTATTTTGGTGGTTTATATTTCTGAACTTGGGGATCTAGATCAAAATATCACTATAAAGATAACATTCCAGAGGGAATAAATTTTCCTTAATTTATAAAACACCATATTCTCCCAGGTCTTCACCATGATTGGGTTTGATATCTTTCTCATCTATTATCTGAGATTAGAAACCTCCAGATTTGCTCATGAATTACACTATTTATTGGTCATTCTTGAACACCTAGAAGTTATCCACATTATCCAGGATGGAATGGTAAGGGACCAAATCTACTAAGAATTTTTACATCTTTGACTCCTAGAGTGGTGTCAGATTAGTAGATGAAGCTACCAGAAAATTGACTATTTTGGTTTTCCTCTCTGGGGATGGCCTTGATGTTTTATCCTTAAAATGATTCAATCACATCTCAAACTATGTGTTTATACTTATTTAAGTAGGAAATCCTACACTAATAGTTATTCTTGATATAATAGACCATCAATTTAGAATCACTAAATATCTACAGTTGCTTAACATTGTGCTTGAGTGGAAATTATAAGCCAAGGATCAAAGAATGATACTTTACTTTAATGTTGGTATAAGGAAAGTACAATCTATAATTATCAAGGTACCTCTTTTCATCTAGATCTATCAAGACCATGCCCACACAAAAACCTTGTTTTGATCCGGATCCATCAAAATGAAGAGTCAATAGCTGATAAGGATCTTCAAATTCTTATTCATGTAATACACGTTCTTGTTTAGTGTTAAATGTGTATGTGTCTACATGTGAAGATATAAAGTCTACCTTTTTCATTCATGACATTTTAATCTGTGATCATATGCTTCACAGTGGGTTCATGGTCTACTTATATCTTATTGGCTACCCCTTCTAGTGTTACCATATGTGCGAGAGGTTAGTGGTCATGCATCCATTCAATGTTTTGGACCAATCATGGCTCAACAACATATTATAGGCTTCTAGAATGTTAATGACCAAGATGTTGATGGTCTTCTACCTATGTGGCTCAAATGCCATGTAAATGTACACTTTTGTTAATTATCTAACTCATGGGACCAAGTAATTTTCCAATTTTAAGACCACTCAATTTGACTTATCAAGGGTCAAACCTAACTTATGGCATACAACTATTGTTATCACATTGGACAAGGCACATAAGTAAATCGAGTAGTTGTGCACATGATTTTTGAACATTATGATATTTAGAAGAAATAGTGGTATTTTAGGTCTATATTTCAATACCATCACATTGACATGCAAAGCTTTATATTTGTCTAATGTAGAGTATCTCCTGGTTAGGGATTTGATCAACAATTTTTTTTGTTTGTTGATTTAAGCTAGTTCATGCAGGTTGATATTGGCCTTGATCTTATTCATGTCCTTAACAATGTTGTACATTACATTAATTTAGGGTTATACACTTTATAATTGGTCATCTCTCCTAAAGGGAGGTGAGTTATTTTTTACCTAAGAATATAGAGTATTAACATTATTCTTTCGAGGTGTTGAATTAGTAATTGGATGCTTTATCCTTATATTGTAGTTGTTCATATGGAACTAGTGAAATTCATGTATCTTATCTGTATTAACCTCTAGTTCATTGTGGTTTTCCTTTGGAAATGGGATATCATAGGTCTCAAAGACCTTTGATATGTTGGAGTGTCTGGGATCAGTAGAGGAAGAGGGTCCTATTTGATGTGCAAATATTTATTGACTATCCATATTCTTATGAAAGATATCTAATGTTGTGTAAAATTTGATGTAGTTGAGTTCACCATGTCATCCAGTGTTAGAAACCCTAAAAAAATTAGGTATGACTACTTCCTTAATATTGATCTCTAGTATCTTGCTAGATGGGATATGTTCTTGATTATTTCTAGACTTATTGAAAGCCTATCATATCTATGAAATATGAAGCTCTAGTTGGTATTATATACTCGAGTATTAATTATATATTTTCACATGTTTAGAAACTCATTACTCAATTTTCAGACCATCCTCTTGATTGATTCCAATTTTATTTTTATGGAATCAAAATTGGTACCCTATGTTATATTAGTATTAACTAGTATTAATGATTGATTCAAGCTTTATTAGTTAAGAACATAATTATTAAAGAAACTAATATGTTAATTGGGTAGATCCTAGGTTAAGGGAAAATGATTATAAACTAGGTTCTAGTTTTGGGCCATAATATTCTAATTTGTATTTGGAATTGAACTAAAATCTAAAAAAATAAGATGGAGAGCAAGTGGGGCCAAATACTGAATCTAAGGGTTCAATTGTTTATCTATGTTGATAGCTTCATCATAAGCCAAAGGAAATGGATCAATAGAAATTATTTCATGTATAAAGACAACAGTCTTACAGTCTAAAGCATTCTTGTACATCTCTTGGGCCAATGCCCCATTGGGTATGTAAGTAGCCTCAAGTCTATTATACATATTCTAGAATCTAGAATTGATTGCTCAAATTTGCTCATTTGGCTCTCTTCTCATGCTTGTAAAATGTTGATAAACAAAAATTGCACTAGTGACCTAGACAAATTATGCCAAAAAGGTGTTTGATAATATTCCCAAAAGGTGAATTGGGGAATTAAGAAACTAGTCATATGTTATATCTTGTAATGTGAATGGAACTAGTCTACATGCAATGTCTTCATGGGTTACATTCAAGATTCCCAAAGTAGTTTTGAATGTATTGATATGTTCTTCTATAATCCTTCCTCTTGAGGGAGAAAAGGAAGGGAGATATTTCTCAATGTTTTGGGTAAGTAATGAACAACTCTTGAAACATTAATAACGGAACCAGTAAACCAAGTTGGATCCTAAATTGGAGCCTGGATTTGAGGTTGTGGATCAGATATCAGGAGTAGTGGAGTATAAGGTTGTCTACCTAGTGAGAACAATTAATCCCAGTGTTCTCTCTTAACTCCATCATATCTAACTTTTCTATGGATTTCCAAAGGTGGGAAATAGTATGTTAGTGTTTGAGGTTGACCTTGTTAGTCTTTTGGGTGTTTCTAGTGCAAATCAATTGTGAAGAGGATAGAGGTAGAGGTTCAATCCCTCTTTCTAGTGCCAAAAAAATCTTATTTTTTTGATGTGGGTTTTATACACACTACATAATAT
>JARHVA010004613.1:1025000-1182500 GCA_037957365.1 Torreya grandis
GGTCTTCACATGTCAAAGTGCTAGGGGTTTTTAAGGAAAATTACTCACATAGTGGTCTCCACAAGTGATCATAAATTTTTGCACTAGATAAAGGGTTCACAAACAAAGGTATAGAGAACTCTAAACCCTAATTTCCTCACTATAAGTGGATAGGAGATTTTTAGGTTAGATAAGAGTGAAACCCCTCTATTTTCCTCTTCCCAACATTTTTTTTAGTCCTAGATCCAATTCTTGATTCTATATTTTAGTCATCAAAACTCTCTACACAACATGTTTTAGACCTTGATTCCTCCCACAGGCATGGTTTTTAGATAAGTTTTTATTTTCTCCTTACACTTTTCTATTTTTATTAAGTTTATAAAATAAAATAATCCCAAATTAGTGAATTTTATAATTGTTATATTATTATCCTAATTTTTCACATTCATGTTGTCATTTAGAGTTTTCACATAAATCTTGAATTTGATAAAACATCATGATGGGATACAATGATGTAGGTTATGTATCACTAGGTAAAGTTATCTATTGAAATGTCTTTTATAATATATATTTATATACTATTGATCTTTTTGAGTAATGCAACATAGAAATAAGAACATAAATATTCTTTAGTTGATTGATGATGTCATACCCTTTACGTTAGTTGGATTTACTTGTAAGAGGTGGAGTGGTATGATTAAAAACATGTTTAATAGCTTTGTTCTGCTAGACATGATGGAGCACCCTAACTTGTCTAGTGTTGAAATCATGGACTATAAAACCCAAAATAAGTTATGGGTGAATATTGAGAGAAGGATGGTGGCTAGTACAACATTTAGGTCTTGGGGAAGGAAGAATAAAGGGCATCATGTGTTCCCTTTGGTATCTAGTAGTAACTATACTCATCTTGGATTATATGTTCAATAATAGTATTGGAGGAATACCTAGGATTATTCATTAGTAACTTTAGCATTATTAGTAAATTTAGATATTATCCTTATTATCTGCTTGCTTACATAATTGATCCAAATAAGATATATTATCCATGTATAAAAATATGAATAAAATAATTTAATTCATTTTATTAACCAATGTATCTCATTGAATAAAGTCATGATTAATGTGTATTATTAGTGACTTATAAGAACTTGGATCTGAAAATTAAAACCCTAGGGTTTAAATTTAAAACTTTGATGAAAAACTAAAGGAAAGTCTAGGGTTTTACATTTTTTAATGTGTACGGGTTCAATGATGTGTTTTACCCTAATTTGTATTAATGAGTGATATTAATATATTTAATATTGAACTTTGATTTTTAATTCAAATCAATATATATATATATATATATATATATATATATATATATATATATATATATATATATATATGACATTCAATAACACATCTGAATGTGAAAGAATAAAATTTATTTTTATGATTAGACAAGTGCATATATGCTAAATATAGAGTGTACTAAATATATCATGATACATAAATTTTATGGTTGATTTTATGACTATGAATATATTATATGGATAAGTAGGCCCTATGGTTCATTTAATTCTAGAACTATTTCTCAGTCAATGTTGGTTGGTTCTACAATTTTAGGTTAGTATTATTGGTTGATACCATCTTTTTGGTCAATACTAACCCATGAATAAGTAGAGAAAAATGAATGATTTATCACATGTGAATAGATTTTATTGCTTTATGTTTTAAATACTAAACCTTGATGATGTAAACACTTATATAAACTAATCTCATTTACCTTAAAACTCTATGTCTACTTCTAAGCACTAGAAACATTTAAAAATGGGGGAATTTAAATGGTTGAGTAGACCTCAATCACCCCCTATGATGATTGACTGCTACCTATGCATCTAATAATCTGAGGATTGATGTCAAACCATATGTAGTTGTCCTAACTGAGTGTGATTATGTAACTATGTTCCTTCACTATATTTATGTAGCTAATGATGTGGCTTTGGTAGATCATAATGCTTTATTTGACTTAGATTTTGAGTGCTTTAGACATTTTTTATGACTAATCCTAGTGTTAGGTTTGTATATTATAGATAATGGGACATTTTTTATCATTATGTAGTAGTGCATATATGCATATTAGATAAGTGCCAATCCCATTTTGAATGAGAGCTTTATTTAATTATATATGGATTCAATTGAATAATTCCCCTATCTATTGACATCCTAAGATTATGGGCCCACTCTAAGTATGGGTATGATTTAATAAAATAGTTATTATTGGTAGTGGGTCAATATCAACCAGATTATGTTAGTATTGACTAACACTACTGATAGTTTCTAGCAAGACTACCTCATATATAGTCAAATTTAAAAAAAGAGTCTACAAATGTCTATGTAATATATTTAAAAGGTTTGAAATATGCAATGATGTTTTTATATGTGTAATATAATAAAATAAGGTTTGAATCATAATATATCATCGAATTTTTAGAGGATTTTAAATTATGACCTTGTTTGAGTTATCAAGTCATGCATGGTAATGTTTGTCAATATTGTCATTATCAAGTACCAACGACCTAGTTTTATTATCTACAAATATTGTAATATAAATTAATTCAAAATAGTTATATATAATTAGGTTTAATGAACAACATTATTATCAACATATTTAAAACATAATAGTGAACCCTAGTATTATATCGAGTATTACCAAAACTTAAATTTCCCTTAGGGTTTCCTCTTCCATTCTAGGGTTTTAGATGTTTTATAAATAAAATATTGTTTTTAGTTATGATTTTTAATGGATAATATAAATAAAAATTCATCTTCTATTCACAACCTTCTACATACTTATAATTTTTAATCGTAATAAACTAAGAAGGATATCTCCCTAGTCCCTATAAGTCAATGTGATAAATTAAGCTGTCTTTAAAATTCTCATAACTAGATTCTCCTAAATTCATCTATTTTTTTATGTAAATGTAATGAATGTTCCTTCTTCTTCATATTCTTTTAATGCTACAATTATCAATGAATATGTGGAAATGGATGATTTTATTAACATGCCTAATTTAGAACATGATAATTAATATAATCATGAATACCAAGACTGAATTAATCTTAATGAGGTTAATTTTATAGATCTTAATAAATTCAAAATGTCATAATTTATTTTTAACATAATTTTCCAAAATCATCAAAAAGTGAATAAGCTTTTACAATTAATCCTAACATCAAAAATTTCACATAAACCTAAGGTGGGCACATAATAACAACAACTATATGAGTTATTTATTATTCTTAATCAACCTTTTAGAGGTACCAATGCCACCATGTGTGTTAAAAAGAAAACTACCATTTCTACTACACTTACATCTACACCTTTGGCTAGACATGTCTTTCCAACCTATGGTTTGTGTGAAACATAAGGGTTCTCTCATATTTTCACTCCTATATCTACCCATAAAACCTATTAAAATACTACAATGCATATGAATATTACATCACCAGCCTCACCTATTTTATGATCCCTTGAGCAAACTATTTCAGCCTTGTAACATATGGTGTTGCATTTAGATCAAAGTTCCTCTAAAAATAGTCATTATATAGATCACATGCTTTAATTCAAAATAATTTATCCCCAAGTCTTTTATTTTACCCTTAACCTATGGATTTCATAGAATATAGTATTCCATTGTATGGTGTTAAAGGTGATTTGGATCCTAAGCATCACCTTAAATCATTATACACAATATGTTTAGATTAGGAATCTAATGATAAATTATTGACCAAGCTATTCCCACATAGTATTAATAATTTTGAGCTAAAATAGTTTTATGATCTATTATCTTAATTATTACCTATGTAATATCAATATATATCACACATATCTATAAACATTAGTGAAAACATTTCATTTTCTCAAATTGTAAAACTCAAATAAGGATCCAATGAGCCATTTAGTGACTATGCATTATTGTATAATACTATGTTATCAAAGATTACCAATCCTATTGTTGATAATGGGCTTAAATACATATTTAAGTAAAGTTTTCATATGTAATTCCATGATTATTTTGTTTCTAATAAATTAAAATCATTTAATGAGGTATGTCATACAATTTGAGACTAAGAACTCAGTCATAGCTTTGAAAAACCTCAAGTACCCAGTTAATGCTTAAAATCATTTAAATTCCAAGTTTGAAATAAAACCAAAATACAAGTCTAAATAAAATGACAATAATAAATAATCCAATAATCTAGCTAATGTCATATTTCAGCCTAAAAAATAGCTTTTGTTATTTACCTCACCAAAGAGGTAGTTTCCATGTTTACCTCAATTTTCTCATTTCTTATTTCCCAAGTTACTAGGGTCTAGCCTCATATATCTTCCTCCCACATTTGAGGTTGATATGAGTTTACCATTAATCACATGATATGATAATAATGCATATTTTGACTATCATCCATGTATTAGACATTTAAAAATTATATGTTATTCTTTGAGGCATAAGATTCAATATTTCATTGATAATAATAAAATTCAGATCAACACACCCAAAAATAATTTAAGACCATAAATTTATAAGAACTCATAATAGTTTCTCATCCTATTTCTAATAACTAGGCAAAAAAATCCCAAGATACAAATTGGGGGCATTTGACATATAATGCACATCCTCATCCTACTACATATGGTCACACCTTTGATAATATTATTTGTATAATGACAAGTGTTACAATAGAAAGATTCATGATAACATTTTATGATAACTATATTTTAGATGATGATTCCAACATCATGTTATTTATATTCAAACCATTGAAAGGAGAGCAGTGGAATTTATTTTAAAAAGTGTATTAAAACACCCATTAAATCAAATGCTAAATCAATATTCATGAAAACTAATATCAATCCACATCCTAAATAATTATCATTGGAAGTTTAACATGTTTCACAATAATTAAAGCTATGAAATAATCCTATGAAATAATAGTTTTCTCTTTATATATCACATGATTTATTTAATAATCATATAATGGACACCATCAATGATTATTATCATCATTATAACAAAACATGATATCATAATTTAGATTAAGTTTTGTATCTAATTCTACGTCATGCCACTAGTTCCCACAAGGTGACCCTTACAATGTTTGATATCGTGCCTCAACATGGCCATCCTTTAAATTTGTTGATTAGTTATCATATCCCTTGATCACATATTTCAATAATATAAATAAATAAAATAGATACATCTAATGATTCCAAAAATAAAAAATTGGGATGCAAGAATGACATGATTGCTAGTTTACATCTATTACATATGTTATTTTTAACATGTTTTGTAGATTACACATCATTTTATATATACACATGAATTTCAATGGGTACATAAGGGATATGAATGGAATATAGATACACATTATATGTGCATGCATATATGTTGGACCATTCCTATACTTAGGAGCATGCTAATATTGGGGTTATCTTCTTACACAATTTACAATATTACATGTTATATCTTTCAATGACCTCTTCATTTATCATGTTGATCTAGTTAATTTTTTTAAACATGTCTTGATATTTATCATGATTTATAAAGAATTACATGTACATATTTTTTTGATAAGTAATTGAGGGTTAGTGGGTCCCTCACCTATTTATTAAATGAAAAGTGAAATTACAATAACTATTATCCAAACAAAATTGAATGGCCATAAATATCCCATAAAAATAAAATAAACCCACCCCAAAGGGTGATCCAACTTAAAAAAAAACCATAGGGAAAAAACAAAACCAACCTAAGCAACTAACTTGGGAAATCAACCAAAAAACCAAACTGCCATCTAACCCCCACAACCCAAAAGATAGCCACCATATGTGAAATAAATCACCACCCAAAAATAGCCTATGAAACACCAACCCCATCCACCATTAGATATTTTTCAATAGTACTATTTATACCAACATTATCCAACTCCAATTTATCTATTACCACTTCACCACCTGACTACATTTATCACTCATCTAGCCAAAAACCAACACTAGACTCCCCCTCATTTTGGCCACCATATTGTAGTGACACCACGATCCTCCTACATAAATTATGTCTATTCACCCACTTTATCCATAATTCTCCTCCCAAACGTGGCACCACAATGAAATTTTATATGCAATCCCTCATGTGGACTAAAGTTATGATATGGATCTAATACCACTTGATGGATTCAACACTCCATAGAGCTTAAAATCCCAAAGCTATGATACCAATTGATGTGGCCTCGAACCAAAACTCACTCTTTTTCAAAAATTTAACTAATTAATTCAATCACAAATGCAATAAATATTCATTAATATCCTCACAATTAAAAAATCATTATCAATAAATTTTATCTCTCATTACAAACTTCCACAAGCTTCCTTTAAACACACATACATACTTGGCATCCCAAGCCAAGGAGGCTCCCAAAGCTTTCACATAATATTTCTTCCCAAAATAGCCTACCTAAGCATTAAAAGATAAAAACATATATATAAATCTTAAGGAATCAAAGGAGACAATAAAACATTAAGCTCCACACTTCACATAGAGGGGAATCATTAAATAAGAATAGTTAACATAGCATCTATGCCCCCCATCCACTTAGGAGAATCATGGTAAAGAAAAGAAGAAATAAAGACCAATAAATTGATGCCACAATTCCTCATGGGAGGAATAATGTCAAAGGACAAAGGATCTACCAATGAAAATTTCACCACCCTTCACATGTGTTAACTATTGAGTGAATAGTAGAATCTATTCAAATGTCAAAGTTCAAAAGTGAACAACATCTCCTTAGACAAGGTTGGTCCACCATCATGTGCTCCATGTGCCTTCATAAAATTTTGTCCCATGCCATATATATAATTTGGAATAGTTTTTTGACATTTCACTAGGGTGAATAGTGCCTACCAAATCATTAGTGAATAATATTGCATAATGATGTGGTGGCAAAACACTATTCATGCAACACTATTCATGAGCACTGTTCACTCTGGTGAGGTGTTACAACACTATAATAGATTACATATGTGGCATGGGAAAAAATTCTATGAAGGCACATGAAGCACATGATGGTGGAGCAACCTTGTCTAAGGAGATTCTCTTTGCTTTTGATCTTTGACATGTGACTAGATTTTACTATTCACTCAATAGTAAGCACATGTGAAGGGTGGCACAATTTTCCTGTTTGGATCATTTGTCCTTTTTCATTATTCCTCCCATGAGAAATTTTAGTGTGGATTTTTTTATATTTACTCCTTTCCTTTACAATGATTCTCCCAAGTGGATGTGGGGCATATATGTTATGTTGACCATTCTTCTTTCATGATTCCCCTTTATGTGAAGTGTGGTGCTTAATGTTTTATTATTTCCTTTTATTCCCCAAGATTTATATATATATGTTTGTATCCTTTCCATGCTTAGGTAGGTGATTTTTTGAAGTAAATTATTGTGTATGTCTTTGAAATACTCCTTGGCATGTGACCAAGTTATGTATTGAGTGCGGAGAGAAAGCTTGTTGAAGCTTTGATTATTTAAGTGAGGATTTTTTATGATTAAAAAGAATATATTGATTTTATGATAGGAATTATTTATTTTAATGTTTTTTTAGAGATATATGGATTCATGAATCCATCTATGTGGTTGGAGGCCACATCAAGTGGTATCAGAGCAAGTTATAATTCTTTGGGTAGAGGATGTGAGAGGAGAGTTTCGATTTGATAATGTGAATGTTTTTTTTTATGTTTTTTGAAGGTATGAATATGAAGATGGAAAATAAGAGTGGATGGATTCCATCATTTGAATAATGGATCAAGAAATTGAGGACTTAAGATAGGTTTCTAGAGCTGTTGATAGAAATATATGAAGATTATGAGCATGCAGAAGAAGCATATTTGATGTGGGAGATGATGGACTCCTTGAGATCGAAGGTGGATACATTAAAAATAGAGATAGAAACATATAATATTGAAGAGTACAACCATGGATATTTTCATATGAAGGAGAATAAAATTAATGAGAAGAATAATGTTGTCATGGAGGACAATAAGAGAGTAAGGTTCTCATGTGAGGAGAACAAATTTTATTTTAAATCAGAAAAGAGTAGAAGAGGGTTTTTGAGAAGCCGATTATTAAAGATGTATTTATCTAGGATGATGAAAATAAAATGAAGATAGATTGCATCCTTTTATATTTGAATAAGGGAGGAAATTATAGCCATGCGGAGTTGCATATAGAGGAAGAGGAGAAAAAAATAAAGTTACATGTTTCCATTGTGAAAGCATTAGAAGTAGAGGATGTGCAAGTGAATTCACAAGAGGATTTATTGGTGAAGTTGGACTTTATGTAGGGACTGAAATTAATGTTATGTAAGATGATAAAATAACCATGAGAGTTGGTATAGATGGGCCATTGGTAGACCATATTTAGAGTGAAGATCATGAGGAGAATGCTAAAATTAAATAATAAATTCAACCTTCATTGGAGAGATATTTGGATGAAGAGTTGGTTGGTGTCTATGTTCCATCTATAGAGGAGAATTTTGTGTAAGAAAATGCACATGTGGAAGAACTTGATGTTTCAAGTATTGAAGAATAATTAAAAGATTCTTTGGAGGAATATTTGGGTGAATATATTATGAAAGTGTGTGCACACAAAGAGATTTTGGTGATGGATGTGCAATAAGGTGCACACAATAAGAGTGAGATGATTATGGATATAGTTGCACCCATGATAGAGGAGATGCAAGTAATGATGATTTATGATGTTGTGGAAGATCCAATAGGTGGTTGGATGGTGGAAAAAAAAATACAGATAGGCTCTTAGTGGAGCAGGTTAGTTTTCAATGGTGGTATTTGGCCCACATATAAATCCATTCATATATAGATATTTTTTTATATGAGGAGGATGGTTTGTGGTCCCACATGGATGGTTTTTGAAAAGCTAGTAGGTAGATGCTAGAAGTGGAGAAAGAATTCTTTTTTATCAAGGTACACATGGTGTGTTGGAAGGAGATGCTAAGGTCATTATGCTAGGTGACAAAAAGGGTGGTTCTACCAATCACCCGCTCTATGTGATCATGAGATCACATTAATTACCTTAGATGTTTGATGCATGAGCATCTAAGGGATTGACAAATCTTACATCACCCAAAAAAAGAGTGGTGTGCTTTTCCTTTTTTTAAGAATAAGTGGAAAGGATAAAATCATGACAACTCACAGGAGAGAAGTTACTTTCAACTGAATGAGAATGATGTGGTAGTAAAACACTATTCATGCATCACTATTCACTAATGACATGGTGGGTACTATTCACCTTGGTGAGGTGTCACAACACTATTATAGATTGCATATATGGTGTGGGAAAAATTATATGAAGGCACATGGAGCACATGATGGTAGACCAACCTTGTTTAAGGAGATGCTCTTCACTTTTGACCTTTAATATGTGACTAGATTTTACTATTCCCTCAATAGTGAACACATGTGAAGGGTGGCACAATTTTCCTTGGTGGAGCCTTTTTCCTTTGTCATTATTCCTCTCATGAGGAATTATGGCATGTATTTCTTGGTCTTTACTCCTTTTATTTACCATGATTCTCCCAAGTGGATGTGGGGCATAGATTCTATGTTGACCATTCTTCCTTCATGATTCCCTTCTATGTGAAGTGTGGGACTTAATGTTTTATTATCTCCTTTAATTCATCAAGATTTTTATATATGTTTTTATCCTTTCCATTCTTAGGTAGGCAAGTTTTTGAAGGAAAGGCTTGTGGATTCCTTTGAAATCCTCATTGGCATGTGGCCAAGTTATGTATTGAGTGTGGAGAGAAAGATTATTGAAACTTTGATGATGTAAGTGATGATTTTTTATGATTAATGATAATATATTGATTTTATGAGAGGAAATATTGAGTTGAATGTATTTTGAGATATATATGGATTGGTGAATCCATCTATGTGGTTGGAGGCCACATCAAGTGGTATTTGAGCCCCATCAAGTTGCATGTTGCCTTATGAGAAGACCCCCCTAAAATTTGAATGGAGGTATTCAGAATGAGAGTATTTGCACCATAAATATTAGATATAAAATTGACCATGAAAGCTACCCTTAATGAATTATTTGTGCTTAATACATCCACCAACAATGCCATTAGAGTCCTCAGATCATTCGAATCAATTACTATAACTAATTTACCCATCAAACTAGGTTTTTTTGGATAATTATGCATGAATTCAACATGCTCCTATAGGTTGAAAAATCTATCCTCTGAGTCCTTGAAATATCTATGGGAACAAACCCTTGTCCCTCTTTCACATTAAAAATCAAAGGGAATTTCTCTCTTTGTGAAAATTACTCAACCATAATTTATAGTCCCCATTTGAAGCCTGACAAGATAACCCTAACTATGATTTTCATCATTAGCTCCTTATCCTTTTATACCATGACTAGATTTCCCATAAGGACACATCAATCAATGAATTCACCTTCATAATATAGCTAGTCTCTAGAAACACCATCCCTATGATCTTCTTAATTTCTTGTAGGACACTCCCAAACCAGATGATGGACACCTTATTCAAATTGTCATTAGATAACTTCCCCTCAAACACCATATCCATCTTATTTACATTAACACATAGGATAAACTTTCTCAATGCCACCTACATCATTATTTCCATCCTTGTAGTCTCCTCCACCCAATACCAATATATAAAAAAATTCAATGCAAAACTCACATTATAAGTGAAGGTAAATGTCAACTACCATCCTTGAAATTATATAATATGTGCATGGATATATGACATCCCAAGATTGGGAAATTAATCTTATAATACCATTTATAACTACCATACAAACCTTTTCATAATGTACATTGCCCACACAAACAAAACCCAACTATGCAATGAAATTTATCCCTTCATCCATCTTTGCATCTCAATTATTATCTATAATGACATTTTTAGCTTGTGATATGCCCCTCTTGGTAAGGCCATCCACTATCAAATTTTCTTCTCATAAGTAATGTTTGGAAACCCAAGTGCTAAAATCATTTAAAATGTCCCATATTTGGATACGTATTTTTTAAATGATCCATGAACCCACCTTTCTATTCTTTAGATCTTGAATAACAAGCATCGAGTCTCCCTTAATCACACCCAATCAATATTACACTAAACTAAAAAATCATGTCCCAATACCGATGCCTATGGTTCCAATTAATTATTGATTATGTAAAAAATAGCCATCCATTTATATATAAGTAATTATCTAACCCAATCACATATAACACATAATGCCCCTAAAACATTTGGATTTCTAGTTGTAACCCCATTAGAGTTTAATTTCAACATCCCCATAAGGGGAGGCAACCACTCTATTTTTCAAGCACATATCATTGCCTTTGTATAGATGACCAACCCATTAATGGTGGGGGTACCTTACAATAATTCCAATAATATATTATCTCTATGTCTTAATAAAAAATATTACCTCTATATCTCTTGGCATGGGTGGACCCAACTTTAGATAGCTAATTTTATTCTTTCTTAATCACTACCTTAAATGGATTGGTCCTATATTAAAAAATTTATTGGTTGTATTATTTTCATAGGGTCTATATCAAAATTATTGGGCACATCTACCATAAGAATGATAAATTTTCTCTTGCATCCTTTATCGGCCATGAAGATAAATATTACTACAAAGACTCTAATCTAGCCAAATACCAATTCAACTTATTACACATATAATTTCAAGTGGCCATTATGAAATAACATTAAAATAATGTATGGTTCATTTATTCCTCTTCAAAAAATCACATGATATACCTATATGGCTTGACTATCCCCATATTGCAAGTTGATCCCGAGTTAGGATCCTCCCTTGAGTGGAAAGATAGGCAAAATCCCACCTTTAGGTAGACATTCCTTACTCCAACACAAAGATTTGAGCCAACAAAATGATGGCTCTGACTAATTTTCCATTTAATAACCTAGGTTAGCCAAAGACACACCTATTTTATCCCCAATTCATTATATAGTATATTCTTTACTATTGATAATGACCTTCCACTTTGATATAATGTCAGTCAACACCTGATTTTGATTATTTGGGATTGATCTTACCTCAATAACTCTCCATTTCCAATAATCTAGACTTACCATGGATCATGAATCTAGATAATCCCTTTCCTTGATCCACCATAAGTTCACCAACACCTTTTTATCCATGTCTAATTCATACAACTCCTACAAGGTCTTGTACCCATTTCATGAGTCACCCTAGAAATCATTTAAACACCCATTATTCACCACCTAGGACACATGATCCTTGCTTATTGAATAACATTTGAGAATGAGGATCCAAAGGTGGGATATATTAGGTAGATTTTTAATCTTACATATGTTAATTAGGGAGAAATCCCCCAAATACTTTCACTGCAACAAGCTATTCCACATAGACTAGGTCTAATTTACCATGCCCCAAACTAATTTAGTGCCTAATGCCATATTTTAAATTGCCAATATTTTAATTCCAACACCCCCAATTTGTGGTAGATACATCTTATCCAATTTATGTTAGGTAATTTTATTTTTATATTGTATTCCTTTTTAGAATAAATTATTCATAATGCATTTAAGTTCCTTTAAAACTTTAGTTAGGTGTTGCACAATCGACAGAGTGTAAATTGGCAATGCACTCAACATGCACTTAATAGAAGTAATCCGACAACAAAGAAGATCCAATTATTTTTCCACTATACAATCCTTTATTAAAATAATATGATCAATTTATCCCAAATAAAGGCTCTACTAGCTTGCACAAAAATGGGGACACGCAAATATTTGGTGGGCAACTTACCATTATTGAAATCTAGAATATCCTTAACAGCATGTTGCACCTACCTAGAAGTGTTTATAAAAAAATTGAATTGATCATGTTAATCCATTATTATAATTCCTTATCATATTCCACCAATTATTTTTTGAATTCATGAGCTTCCCATTCTAATGATATGCTAAACGATACTATATCATAAGTGGAATTCTAATGCATATTACTCTTTAAGCCCTTTGTAGCCCTAATTCCTCTAGTTATAAAATCATCCACTACACCTAAAATTTATGTTCCCAATGCCTCAACCATTATGATAAATATGAAAGTGGAGAGAGGGGTCCCTTGCTTAAGGATCAAAGAGGCCTCTAACAATCCTATTGGCTCCCTGTTGACTAAACTTGAAAACCTGGGGCTAGAATTACAACTAAAGATATAGTTACACCAATCCTTGGAGAAGATAAGTCTTCTTAGGGTTTTTATTAAGAAATTAAAAAACCCTAATCATTAGATTTGATAATGTCCAACTTGATAATGATCCCTTTATTGTGTCATGTCACTAATCAGTGGATAGTTTTGTGGGTAATTATAACACCATCATGAATGTTTCTACTTGGAAAAAAACTATGCTTACTATAAATTAGACCCTATAGAAGACCTTTGATCCTAAAAGAGATGGAATTTTAGATGATCTGATATATAGTGTTGTAAAGGTAAATTGGTCTATAGTCACAAAAATAAGCTTGTGTATCACCCTTGGGTATTAGAGTGATAAAATTATAGTTGATTTCTGAACCATTATACCACTTTTACCTAGATTCCTCTACCATTCACACCAGATCATACACCATAAAGTCCAAGAAGAATTAAAAAAAGGTTATGGGGAAACTATTTGGGCCTAGATATTTTTACTTGCCCATAGATTAAACCACCCTTACTACATATTATTTAGACAAAAGTTCCATAATCATGTTATTCTAACATTTTGTCACAACTCTAGGAATGCGGCTAATGTTGCTTGACTAGGCCTCCAAATTAGTTGCTTCTATGGTACTAATAGATCTTAAAAATAAGAAACAACTTCCTTCCCAATTTACAAATTTACCTCCAGAATACACCCATCCCTCACCATGATGGATGGGATAAGATTAGCATTATGTATCTCCCATATGGAGTTGTGAAAAAACTTGGTATTACCATCACCCTCCTTGAGCCATTGTTCCCTATATTTTTACTTCTATTACACCCTCAATAATGTGTAACTATTACAATTATACTAGAAGATTTTTTTAACACACTAATAAGAATGCATCATACCATTGTTATTAAAAAATTGATTAAGGAATGTGATTTCTACCTCCACCCTTGGGATATCCTTGATATTTTGTAAAGGTATTTTGATTTCATGCTCAAAAGCACATCTTAATAAACTAGAGCATTTTAGTCATAACAAACATCTTCATTCCCACACCCATAAGGGAATCAATTTGAACATTATTGACTAAGATAGGTAAATAAGGATACCTAAGCCATATCATTATAAACATGAAAGTACATTTGGATGAGGACCCATCTTCAATAATGTTTAGTTCAATCAAAGCATGAAATGATCTTGACACTGATAGAATATTACTCTCAATCACCTAATCCACATCTAGGAAATTTAAGAAAACCAAATAAATAAGCAACCTTTCCAAAGTTTTACTAAACCCTAGGTGACTTTTTGTCAATGAGAACAAACCATTCTTTGAGATGATATCAATTAGCCTAGAAAAAGCCACAAACATACAAAAGTCTTTCTGTGATTGGTTATCCATTCTCAACCAACCTATTTTATCCACACTAGACAAAATGGTGTTAAAACCACCCCCTAAAATACACCACTATCCACATAAAAATTAAACCTACTACTATATTTCCTCTTAAACCTAGGATTCACCATATCAAAGTTCAACTCATAAACATTAAACAAAATTAAAAAAAACATCTAAGGCAAAGATCATTACCTTACACACCTACTAGCTAGTACCTGATCTTATTTATTCAACAAGCACCATGGAGGGAGTCCATATAAATTTAAATGACCCCCACCCTATCCCATGAATTCATTGTTGAATCCATAAAATAACCCCTCCATCTATTCTAGCTTCTTCTCACCAGTTCCTTAGCTTCCTCCTTGTTAATTTTAGTCTTCTGAAAAATAAAAGCATCAAAAACCTAGTTATGTAACTTACACCTCAAAATATGAATCTCATTGGGGTAATTTAATCCCTTAACATTCAAATAAAGGACTTTCATTGTGGGGAAGTGGGATTTTTCATCCCCCAATTTAAATAAATAAAGAATTATTTGATGGGTTTTTACTTATCTATAAATAATTCTACCTTGATATGTTATTTATCCATTTTAAAACCTCTCTTATTTGGATCACCATAGTTTGGTTGAGAAATATTATATTCCTTCAGTTCTAGAATGAGAATCTTTTTTGAATCAAATCCTCATCACCATCATCCTCAAAATATTTAGCCAAAGGAAACAATTGAAAATCCCCCACCCTTTTTTATCCTTATTCCTTTGAATAGGACCTTTCCTTATCATTTTCAACCTTGCTCTCATTAACTAATATGGAGGAATTTTTTTGAACCTCCTTTGCTATTAATTTATACTCTCTTATCATAGTGTTTAGTAATAACTATTCTTCACCATTTAGTCTTCCTTTAAGTATTTTAGTCACTTCAATGTTGATGTATGATCTTTCTTATGAGATGACCAATTATCAATTTAGGGGGGTAGCCTACCATTACACCTTAGGAAGGCATCAGATTAAGGATTTGACTTGGCATTCCAAACCAATGCTTATGTATTTCCCCTCCCCCTTTAGATACTCTTGATGGCTATGTCCTACTTCTGAGAACTTATAAAAATTGAATGGGACCTTCTCCACATCAATATTTTGTTCCCAAATCCCCTCACTAGTTTTAATTTAGGTGGTATTTGGTATGTCTTCCTCCAATTTAACAAAAACACATTCATGCATAGGAATCCAACACTCCTTAAATACTCACCGATTTCATCTTAATGTATACTTCAACTAGATGACCAATTTTAGAAGTATAGTAACTAAGAGGGGGTGGTGAATTAGTGTCCTCAATACTCTTTTAATTTCACTTCATCATCCATTCATTGACATAAATAAATATCAACCCAATGTACATAATCATGAAGAAAGCATTAATCAACCAAAGCAATGCATAAACAACCATAACACATTATATAAGTGGAAAACCCTCATGGGGAATAAAACCCACTAAAAAAAATCTTGGACAAACATCCATATAAATCAATGAATCAATATTTATCTAATAACCAAACCATTAATGATCACCATCCCCTAATTCACTAAGCACCCACTTGGATTTAGTAAGCACCAAAATGCCAAGAGGTACCAACCCCATTATTGATCAAGCATCTACTCAATCAACACTATGATGAATTAGCACCCACTTAACCACCAATTATTTTTACACATTTTATTTTATGCTTATCAACACTTTATGATGGTCTTATTATACTCTCTATGACATCAATGTCATACTCAATCTTCTATATGCTCTTCTCTACACAACTACCTCATCATGGCCTTATCGACATATTCAGGCCTATAATACACCTCTAATCATATATGAAAACATCATAGACATATAATATACTCCAATTTTTCCTTGTTTAAATATTTAATATATGATGGTCCTCTTCTTCAACTCTTCAAACACTTTTATTCCTCTCAAACTAGCCTCTAGCCTTCTTTGCTCAATTGGCCCTCTTCTTGACTTGATTAGGTCATATGACATTGATCCTCATATTCAAACCTTATATTATATATTAATTATACCAATTTTATGGTCCATATAACATCCTTTTTATCCTCTTTGTGCTCTTTTATTCTCTTGCACATATACTTAAAAACCACACCCAAATAGGCCTAAAACTACTTATACTTATACTAGTCTCTTGCTCTCATACACCTTGGTTAGCCATTTACCTTTGAAAAATTAGATTAAAATTATAATATTTCATATATTAAATTTAAAATATGAATAAAAAAATTCATTCTCTTGGCTTTAAAAGATATATTTCTTCTTTAGGTCTCATGGAGACCTATTAGGCCTTCTTAGTCACATGTTACACTTGTCTTTCTTGAAACACTTAAAAACTCCAAATACATATGGAACACATCATATTAAATTAAAATATAAATTATCTAACTTCAATTTATTTCCAAAACACCTTTTATGTCCAACAACCACTTGAACCCCTTCTCAAAACACTGTTCACAATAAGCTTGTGCATACCCAGAAAATCTATCTTGAACAACTGAAGTATAAACACATTTTTGACAAAACCCCATGGAAAAAAATCACATATAAATAATAATATTGAAATAAATCTCATAAATAAATTAATTATATGCTTCAACTCAAGGTATATAGGCTCAAACTCTTCTCTATAAGATGCTTACTTTGAACTATGGACTAGCTTCAAAACATAATCAAGAAAACATGAATTTATGACAACTGATTGAATATATTAAATGGATTTAAATGAATTAAAATGATATTATAAAATAATTATAACAACATAAAACAAATATATTATAATATCTAATGGATAATATTGGTTTTGTAGATCAATCTGTTGACTTTCTCTCTCACAGACTTTACTCAGCCAGACAAGCCATTTTGGCTTCAATGTTTCAACCTCTTAAACTAAATTTAAATATTATTAATGGAAATTTATATATAATTAAATTCCAAAAAAACCCAATTATTTTCATTATATATATCAATTCAAGGCATAGAGTCTCAAACCCATCATTGAAACTTACCCAAAATTGCCAGATTGCATTGAAGACTAATCATAGTGATAATGACCTTCAACACATGTGTAGACACTTTAAGAGACTTATAATTCATGTGGATGATCTTATAATATCATTTTACCAATATAAAATAGATATATAACATGTTCATATGGACATATTGGTCTTGTAGACCAATATCACCTCACACCTTCACTATTTTATCTGCATTAGACAAGTCAACTTATGAGAAGCATTTTCATCATTACCACTGACCTCATATATATATATATATATATATATATATATATATATATATAATTAGAATTTATTATAGGTATTTAAAAACATTAAAATACATTTTGATCCATCTCTAATACATGATAACACATCCCTAAACAACTTATCACTTCTACCTGGTTTTCTCATTGACTGCACCACTAGGTTTGTTAGCAACTAGTCAACTTGTGTGGCTAGTTTATCACCCATAAGGGATATAACATAATAAAAAACCACAATGGAAATAAAATAAAAGTCTCAATCTTCAAAATTTATCCAATTATCAACGTTAACTCAGTTAGCTCTACCTGCTACAATAAATCTCTGAGAAATAAGGCCTTTTTTGTAGGGTCCACTCATTCTCTTGACAAACATATCACACTTGGAGATGACTAAGAGAGTTTAAATCATGATAAAATATATAAAATATACAAACCAATTTATTATGAGTAATTCAGAGTAATTTAGTTCACATTAGGTCACTATTAGGGTTCTTTGAGGGTTTAAACCATCTCATAGTATTAATGATCATTCATATATCTTAACCCCTTATTCTAGAAACCAATGCTTATAAATTTGAGATAGAAACCTTACCCATATACCATGAATATATTAAATTATATTTCATAGGTTACACATGTCAATGAACACTTGAAATTTCTTCTTAGGTTGAGAACCCTTCATTTTGTGCACATCAGAGACCTCAAAACACATTTTCTTGCCTTAACCTTCACATTTTGACCTAAAACATGGTAAACATACTTGAAAAAACATAACATACCTATATCAATGCACACATAATCACATTTACCTTTGAAACTAATATTGGTACCCCATTTATACACCATCTCTCTCTTTTCTCTCTAATCTTTTGACCTACAAGTCATAATAAGTCTTGAATATGACAGTCTAGCCACTATCAAATTTCTCAACACCTCATATACAAAATCAAACAACCTCATAAATAATTGAATATCTCTATACATTCATCTCACCAGGCCACCAAGCTCATACATTCTCATAAGGTTTCTTCATGTAATGACTAGTGTCATGACTAGACTTCTCAAGCACTTGAAGCTTAACAATTGACCTTAAATCACTCCTTGATGCTTATACACCTTACTCACATGAATTTCATGATCCTTAGACAATATCATACCTCTACATGTATTTATTCATGCTAACCATGCATATGCTCATGATATGACTATGTTTCTCAAGACACCTTGTATTCAAAGACTAATACTTCAAAACATGTTTACTTTGACTTGAAACTTGACATCAACCTTAGAAGAATCATTAGGTTGCCCTTAAATTCTCTCTCAATAGAGAGACATAATCATATCATTTTAAACTATTACTATGAATAGTAATGTCTACAATAATATATCTTAAGGGGTGTATATATATATACAATAAATATCTTTGGAGTTGTTATATTAATCTACAAAGTACAACTAGGAATCTTCAGAAGATGACTAGATAGGTCTTTAGAGCTTCATCAGAACATATTTAGAGTTGCTTGGTAGATCTTCAGAGCTTCAATATAACATCTTTAGATACGCTTATGTAGATATTTGAAGCTCGATTAAGGATCTTCATAGCTCATTATGTTCTAGGTTGAGTCTTCATATTAGGCATACAAGCTCATATCCCACACACCATGCATCTTCACCAGATGCATCTTAGAAATCAATGAAAACATATTTTGAAATTAATGACATTATATTGACATCAGTGACAACACTATGTTGATAAACTCCCCCTTTGTCATTGATGGCAAAACACACTATAGTTTGATCAATCTCCTCTCCCTTAAACTAGTCTTTCTCCCTCTTTGACATTAATGACAAAGGTTCTTCCATAAACAACTTATCTGATCCTTGGACCTAAATTTTAAGAAACCACATAATGAAATGCTAACAAATTACTCATTTTGGTCTCATCATTTAATGCAGACACCTTCTGGAAACTCTTTTTCTACCCCTCAATAGATACTCCCTCTTAAAGACACTAAATGGCACAAAATCTTTAGAAACTTATTTCATGAATGACCTCACTCATGAAAACTCTTTCATGCACCTAATCACTGAAACTATACTATGCAAATTTTCTTAATTCCCTTTTTATATCCACCTTATGCAAGATGTTCTTTGATATCAATCTTGATCAGTAATTAGAGAACATAATGTTCAAAAATCTCACCTTGAAGATATCACTCAAGCTATCATTATCCATTCATACACTATGAGAAAAATCTCTTCCTAATCTTATATGACCTTCATAGGCTATATCTAATCCATATACATCATGATAACCCTTCTTATATTAGTTCACTATTCATTAGGACTGTAAAAATCCTAGTTCATTATCTGCCAAACTTTTATCTTACTTGATCACCTTTTCCTCACACAACCAGGGCATATTGAGCACATATACCTATCACACGTGACCCAATAGGAATCTTAAAACACCTATAACAATCACACTTAATGCTTATGAGCATAAAACATATTTGTAATCAAGGCTTGTCCACTATGTCAAATAGGTCTATCTACTATCAAATATATTATTCCAAGGGAACAAACTAGTCTTTCATGTTGAATAAAATATCACTCATTTCATATCCATATGACATATTTAGATGTTATTATTGCATCAATATTTCTCCTTCATGTTTCTAAAGACAACATAGTACAAACATCATCATGACACATTCCTTGAATCATTATATCAACTAGGTTTATGCTTACATGATTCACTATGACAGACCTCTATCATAAATTTTATTTTTCATGATATTCAAATTGAGATAATATAATATGTAACCTATTCCTCTATGAAATTAAGGTCATCTTGATGCATATAGAACACTCAACTCTCTCTCACAACTCTCAATAAATAAAATCATGAAACATTTTAGAGAGCATGCTCCTGTAACTCTATGCTAACCTCTATATAGATAAAAAAGGTAGCCACTCTCTTGACAAAGAACTTACATTTAAAAATATATCCTTTATACCAAGCATATATCAATCAATTCAAAAAATCAACAAAGAATGATCATATAGAACTACACAACCATTATTTGTCTTTTCAACTTTCTCACCATATGAATCAATAATACACATATAATATATTCAACATAGATCAATCACCTTGGTATAAATACTTACCTCTAAAAATGCCAAAAGATCACACTTCCAACTTAGAATCAATAATCTTCAACATGTATTCATACCATACAACACCTATCAAAGCTCAACAATCATCCACTATGATTCCACTTACTGATGAGTGTCTCCATGAAGCCTAATGGAGTTACCCTTTTCTAATATCATACACATGAATTTTAAGTCTCTGTAAGTGTCTACACAAGTGTTGAATGTCATTATAAACATGATTGGTCTTAAAGGCAATCTGGCAGTTTTGGGTAAACATGTTGAAATGATGGGTTTGAGACTCTATGACATGAATTTATGTATATAATTCACATAATTATATTATTTTATACTTTTATTATCTATAAATTCTTTTCATAATCTTGGAAGTTAGTTTAAGATTTTGAAACATTGAATCTAAAATGGCTTATCTGGCTGAGTAAAGTCTGTGAGAGAAAAAGTCAACAGATTGGTCTACAAGACCAATAGTTTCCATTAGAGATTATGATATATTTATTTTATTTTGTTAAAATAATTTTATAATATAATTTTCATGCATTTAAATCCCTTGATTATTTTCAACTAGGTGTCAGAATTTCATGTTTCCTTGACTATGTTTTGAGGCTAGTTGGCAGTTCAAAATAAGCATCTTACAGATAAGAGTTTGAGCCTAAATATATTGAGTTGAAGCATATAATTAATTTTTTTATTATTTTTAGTTTATGGGGCTTCTATATATGTTATTTTTTTCCATGGGTTTTGGAAAAATTATGCTTATACTTTAGTTGTTCAATATAGATTTTTTGGGTATGTACATGCCTATTATGAACAGTGTTTTGAGAAGGGTTCAAGTGGTGGTTGGACATAAAAGGTGTTGTGGACCTAAATTTAATTTTTATAAGGTATATTTTAATTTAATATGATTTTTTCATTCTTTATGTGGATTTTGGAAGTGTTTCAAGAAAGACAAGTGTAATGTGTGACTAAGAAGGCCTAATAGGGCTTCATGAGACCTAAAGAAGAAATATAACCTATTAAGTTATGGCCAACCTAATATATTTTTTAATAATATTTAAAACATGTTATATGAAATATTTAAAGGTTAATCTAAGTGTGAAAAGGTATATGTCTGACCAAGGTATATGAGATCAAGATACTAATATAAGTACAAGACAGTTTTAGGCCTATTTGGGTGTGTTTTTTAAGTATATGTGAAAGTGAATAAAATAGCACAAAGAGGAGCAGAAGGAGGTTGTTTAGACCATAAAAGGGGTATCATTAATATATAATATAAGGTATTAATATGAGTATCAAGTTCATATGACCTAATCAAGTCAACAAGAGGGCTAGCTAAGCGAAGAAGGCTAGAGGTCAGCTTGAGAGGAACAAAAGTGTGTGAAGAGCTTAAGAAGAGGACCATCATCTAGTAAAGATTGAAAAAATGTCTAAGTGGAGAAAAGTATAAGTCTATGATGTTTTAATATATGAGGAGAGGTGTATTATAGGCCTAAATATGTTGATAAGCCCATGATGAGGTAGCTAATGTGTAAAGAGAATAGATAGAAGATTGAGTATGAAATTCATCTCATAGAGAAAAGAAGAAAGAGAAAGAGTAGATGGAGACCATCATCAGGTTTGATAAGCTTAAAGGAAATGATGGAAAAATCATTGGTGTATGAGTGGGTTCTAAGTCATCATAGTTTTTATTCAGTGGGTGCTTGATCAATAAGAGAGTTAGTGCCTCCTAACAAGTTGGTGTTTGTTAAAGCCAAGTGGGTGTTTGGTGAATTAGGGGTTAGTTCTCCTTGATGCATTGGTGCTCAGATAAATATTGATTCATTTATTTGTATGACTATTTATCTAAACTTTTTTAGTGGGTTTTATTCCCCATGAGGGTTTACCACTTATATGATGTGTTATGGTTGTTTATGCCTTGATTTGGTTGATTAATGCTTTCTTCATGCTTGTGTACATTTAGTTTATATTACTTGATGTTAAATAATGGATTATTAAGTGAAAGTAAAAGAGTATTAAAACACCAATTCACCCCCCAATGATTATGCTTCTAAAAATTGGTATCAAAGCTTGGTCCTTTTGAATATAAGTATAATATCTTAAAGGTGATCCTAAGAAACACATATGTATTGTGATCAACAAGAAAAAGACAACATGTATGATTAAGAAGTATATTATGATAGTGAAGAAGGAGAAGCTAAATTAGACCTTGAATTTGAGCTAATAAGTGCCCTTAATGATTTGAAGCATCAAAAGAAGACTATCAAAGATCTCAAGAATCAACTATAGGATGTCAATACAAGGATTAGACCAAAGGAAGTTAAGTATGACCAGTTGAAGATAAAGATAGATTCTTTGATGGTTGAGCATGAGCAGCTTGTAAAAAAGTGAGTAATATGAAGAGATTTGTGAAGTTTGAAAAGAGAATTGAGGCTCTATATGAGATTTTGAGTATTCAAAAGTATTCAAGTGACAAGATAGGTCTTAGTTTCAAATAAAACCAAAAGGAGGCACCTCTAATCAAGGATAAGACTGTTGAAGATAAAAATGTCAACATGAAAAGACCTATCAAATAGCCTAATGCTATAAGGTATGCTAGTTCTTTCAATGTTTATTATTTTGTATGAAATAAATTTAGTAATATATTAAGAGAATGTAAAATACCCTCCAAAAATTAATACACATGGAAATATGGAAGGAGTCACAATTCACATCAGTCAAATGGTATGTATAAGGTGGTTTTTTATAGCTATCATAATGTAATACACATTGCAAAATTCTATCCTAATAGAGTTAGAAGGTCATCAAGTTAAAACATGAAGTTTGAAGCCCTTAGAGTGAAAGAAATAAGGCAAATAAATTTATGGAAACCAAAGGTAATAACGATAAGCCATGATTAGTCTACAAGATCAAGTGGAATACTTGTGATATAGCATGCCTCAAGTATGAAATCAAGTTAGGAATGTTTGTTGTCAACTCATATTGATGATCAAATGGTTTATGATGAGATCAAACCTATAGTACCAATAAAGCCTAAAAGGATATTAAATAACATTCAATCTTGTGAGAGCATGGATATCTGGGAATTTCTTGAATTGGTTTTTTTTAGTTCCCTATGGAAAAGGGTAACTCCATTAGGCTTCATGGAGACACTCATTAGTAAGTGGAATCATAGTGGATGATTGTTGAGCTTTGATAGGTGTTGTATGGTATGAATACATGTTGAAGATTATTGATTCTAAGTTGGAAGTGTGATCTTTTAACATTTTTAGAGGTAAGTATTTATACCAAGGTTATTGATCTATGTTGAATATATTCTATGTGCATTATTGATTCATATGGTGAGAAAGTTGAAAAGACAAATAATGGTTGTGTAGTTCTATATGGTCATATGGAAATATTGGTCTTGAAGACCAATCTCACAACCTCACAACTTCATTTTCTTATTTGCACTAGATAGGTCAACTTGTCAGTAGCATTTTCATTATTACCACTGACCTTAAAAAATATCTATCTAAAATAAACATGTATTATAGGTATTTAAAAACATCCCAATTCATTTTAATCTATACATTATCCATGATAACACATTCCAAATCAACTTTTCACTTCTGCCTAATTTTCTCACTATTTGCACTAGGTCTATTAACGACTGGTTAACTTATATGGCTAGTTTATCGCCCATAAGGGATATAACCTGATCAAAATACACCATGTATATAATATAAAATTATAAATATTTAAATTTTATCCAATTATAAACCTTGACTTGATCAACTCTACATGCTACAATAAATCTCTAAGAAACAAGGCCTTTTCAATAGGGTACACTTACTCTCCTAACAAATAAATCACACCTATATATGAATGAGATAGTTGAATTCATGATCCAATATATAAACTAGCCAAACCAATCCACTATTGTCACTTTAGAATAATTTATTTAACATTGGGTTACTATTAGGGTTCTTTTAGGGTTTAAACCATCTCATAGTCTTAATGATCATTTATAAAGCTTAGCCCCTTATTCTAGAAACAAATGCTTGGAAATTTGAACTAGGACACTTACCCATCTACCATGAATAGATTAGGTTCTCATGCAGAGGTTACACATGAAAATAAACACTTGAAAGTTCTTCTTGGATTGAGTGATGAGAATTTCATATAGCTCATCATATCTACATATATTATCCATAAAGTTTTACCTTTGGTTATATATTGCATTGAATTTAATAGTTAAGGTATTATCTAACTAGGAAATAAATTCAATTTATCCTTTATTTATATTTAAGTTATTTCTTATTCTTTACTTTGTTATTATATCTAAATTGGATTAATAACATAGTTTTAAGTAAAATAACACATCCCAATGGTGGGGTAATTTTGAGAAGGCAACACACAGTTTTGGAAACTCTTTTTTACTACAATTTTGAGGATTTGGTGAGTGATCTCTAAAGATACAATGCTCTAGAGATGTTTTGGAAGTGCTCTAAAGATGATTTGAGGGTGTTCTAAAGACATATAGAGGATGCTCTGAAGATGTATGGACATGCTTTGAAAACCTATACAAAGTGCTCCAAAGACCTATACAAGATGCTTCAGAGATAAGCATACTCTGAAGACCAACTAGATCCTACTGATCGAGACAATAATTCTACAAATATTTATAAATATAATTTATATATTTAGATGTCTTATTTTAGACATTACCATTCATGGTAATGGATTGAAACAATCTGGATATATTTTTACTTATATTTTGTAAATCCAGATAAGTATCTTTAGTATATGTTATTTATTTTCTACATATAGTTAGTTGAGTTAGTTGTAATGCCTTCCTAGAAGTGTGGGACCCAACTCCTAGATTGTCTATATTTTGAATAAATAGATTCAAGAATTATGATTGCCAAGATTTTGTACTCTGTGAATATATGTTAAGATGTGCTTAAATGCACATCTCCTTCTCATTCCAGTTAGTTAAAAAAAGTAAAAATATGTTGGAAAAGTGAATAGTTGGTGAATTAGAAATAAAAAATAAGCATTTCATATTTTTATATGTTCTTTTGAATGGAATAGAGTTAACCATTTATTTTTATTACTGAGTAAAGAAGATCCTATTTTGAGGAAGGAGCAAAGGTCCACTTCTTTTCAAAGATCAAGATAGATTGGCACATTTAGTTTAATAATTTTCAAAACATTTATTTAATTTAGGTATATTTTATTTATTATAGATTGTAATTTCATTTTAATCACAAGAGTGATTTATTTTAAATATAGACCGATTTCCTTTCAAAGTAAAGAGTGATTGTTTTTAAATGCAAGAGTGAATTTCATTTTAAAAAGCTAGTGTGATTTCCTTTTCCAAAAGCAAGTGTGAATTTCCTTTAAAGCAACTCTATTTCATTTACATGCAAGAGTTATTTCAATTCAATACAAGAAAATTTATTTTAAGCAAGAGTGTGCCTTTTAATTATAGTAAGTTTTCTAATTCATCTCATATTCAAAATTTGTCATAAGTTATTTAAATAAAAATAAACAACATTGTTAGATTCTAAACATCATGTTGTCCTACCCAGTCGGGAAAGTTGAGTGAAGACATCATATGTCTTATACCAAATGCTTAAGTTATGGATATTGATGGTGTGAATGCCAATAGGAGATCTTCAATTAACAAACAATTAATATTTACTTTTATACAAACTAGAGTTAAAATCTTATTTATTATTTTTAGGATTTAGAAAATACAACAAAATTAAAACCGCCCAAATAGTGAACTATACAACTCTAATATCAAATAATCTCATCTAAAATATCCATCAAACACTGTCCTAGTTAAAAATGACACCAATAATTTGATTAGTTAAATCAGAAATATAATGACATCCTATCAGTTTTGGCACCATTGCTAGGGACACACATTCATCAATAAGTGTTAGTGATACTTTACATTAGAGTTATATAGGAAAATTCAAAAACATTCATAAAACTCAATAACACAAAAATAATTTAGTAATCATTAAATTTATGAACCACCCAAGATAGTCTCAAGGATGGTTTATCTCTAAGGGATCCCAAATAAATCAAGAAGAAGAGAGGATCCAATCCTTACTAGAAAGATTAGGAAGTGAAAGAAAGGCACTTGAAATCCATTTTAGATTCCTCTCTTGATTAAGGTTCATCCTCATAAATAGATCTTATAAGAATAATCCTATTTATAACATCTTCTCCTATAAGGAGAATTGATCTTGAAAATCCTCTTTCTAAAATGTTGCATTTGATCCACAAGCCTTATAAAAAGGGATCTAATCGAATATTCTCCTCCTAAGATATACTATTGATTGAGTACCTAAGAAGTGAATTTAGATTAGATTGATAACCAAATTTGGGAATAAAACATGGGAGATATTTAGATTGGATTAATAACCAAATTTGGGAATTAAACATGGGAGATGAACATGCACATGTGGAAAATCATGACCGGTAACCCCAACAGGATAAAACTTTTTCTTATCCAATCAGCCTAGGTCCTAATGGTATAAATTCCATGAAAAAAATTTCACCATCCATTTTACCTATTTTTAGAGGTAAATCCTTAGAGGATCCAAATCAGTTCCTCTTTGAGTTTCAGGCTCTCTACCAAACATATGAATGATTATGTCATAGATAATCAAAATTTGAAATTGTTCCCATCCACACTTAAGGATGCAGGCATGAGATGGTTCATGTGACTTGAGGTTAATTCCATAACCACTTGGGATGAAATGTAAACTACATTTCCATACAAATATTAGGATTATTGTAGAGTTAGATAACAAAAGGAGGATTTTTTCATGATCAAACAAAACAAAGATGAAACTTTAGAGGATTTCCTTGACAAGTTTATATTTACCCATAAAAAGAGTGGTTACCAACTCACTAAGGAGGTTGTTAAACAATTATTTTTAAAGGCTTAAATGATGATTCATGAGATGCTTTGATTCTAATGAGAAAGGGTGGCATTGATAAGTTAACTTTTCATCAAATTTTAGTATTGTGTACTAATTACTCCAGGACAAGACCTAGTATAAGGAAATCAAGGTTAGGAAAATCACCTAAATTTGGTCAATTAATGGAAGAATTTTCCAATTTTAAGATATAAATTTTAGTGTAATTGACATATACTTTATATGGACTCAAATTAAAATCCAATGCTACCAATACTAAATAATTTTCAATCTATTGTCCTAGATGCAAACTCAAACATGTTGTAAAAGATTTCCCTTTAGACAAAATAAAGGTATGTGGTATTTGTGAGCTATATCATTACACCAAAAATTAAAAACACCTTCCTAATATAATAAATCAATTTAAACAAGCAACACATACCATTAAGGAAGTAATCTTCATTTAAAGACAAGAAAACTAGTATTCTCAGCTTCAAAATCATATTGGTCCAATATTTCCTCCCAATCCATGGATGACACCATGGGCTCAGTAAGTTACACCACCAATATGGGAAAAAAAATCAAACAAAACCATGGGGTACTCAAAAATAGATTCCATATATATGGATAATTCCTCAAAATCAACCTTGGGCACAACAACAAAATCAATAACCATATTGGTTTGGGTATAATAACCACCACCTCAATGGTCAAATAAATAATATCAACCACAAATAATATCTCCTATCTAATAGGCCTTGATGCCTCCAAAACCTTAGATACCATCAATTAGTATTAGGTTAACCAACCACAGTTACCTACCCAACCAATGATAAACCCAAAGAATAGGCAAAATGTACCTGTCTATGGAGTTTATCAAGAAATTAATATTACAAGTGGTTCAAATGAATGTAATAATAGTCAACTTAGATAAGGGAAAGTATAAAGAGATAAAACCATTACCATAACTTAAATTCTCAATGATGACAATAATATTGATCCACTTTTAGTCTAAGAACTAACTGAAGAAAAGGTAGAAGACATAACCACACCAAACACAATTCAAGATCCCCTGTTATTCCATTTCCTGAGAGACTTAATGAAGAGAAACTTAGGGAATACTTTGAATTTATGCATGGATTAAAATAAATGAAGCTATAATTTCCACTGTTAATATTTTTTAAATACATTCCTAATTTAAATCAAATCAAAGCACTAGGAAGAAAGAGGTAGTATCCCAAAATAATTTAGGTAATTAGTAAAATTACTAATTTATTAGTAGGAAACATTCTTGTTCCTAAATATGGAGATCCTGGTAGTCTTATGATGACTATAAAAATTAAGAAAAAGTTTATTCTAAATGTGCTTATATTTCAAATTACTAACGTAAACATAATGACTGTCAACATAGTAGAGTCTTCATCTCTCATAGGGCTTTAGCCTACCACAACAATCTTACAAATGGTAAATCATTCCATTACCACCCCTAAATGAACCATAGAGAATATAGCAGTCACTAATGAATCCTAAAAATACCCTATTTATTTTATTATCCTTCAACCTAAACCAAAGAGAGTAGTGTATCTAATCATTATTGGTAGACATTGGTTAGATATAGTTACAACAAGAATTGACTATAGATCTAGAACAATGACCATTTCTAATGGAATTAATGATAAATAGATATGTCTCTATCTACCTAATAGACCTTAAATGGATTTTTATAAACAAATTTGGGTGGATCAACATGAATAAAACCAAACTATTGTGTCTTCCTTAGACATGTTTATCATCAAAGAACATTCCCAAGAGTTTGAAGAACAAATAATATAAGATTTAGAACAAGAGAGCCTAGATCTAAAGTCTGATGATTTTACTCCAAAGTCCAAAAGTTTTGATCGAAAGTTTGATGGTTTTTATCTAAAGACTAACAATTTTTCTCTAAATTCTAAAGGTTTATCTCCAAAGACTAGTATCTTAGCTCTAAATACTAATAGCTTATCTCTAAAGACTACTGGCTTAGCTCTGAAGACTAATAGCTATGCTCCAAAAATGAAAAATCATGAATGGGAAGAATCCACCTCCACTCTTGAGAATCAAATAAATGTATTAATCCACACCAAACATGTTATTCGATTTGCAAGACATTCAACAACCCATAGTTGATTGGTCTCAAAATGGGCAAACTTTATTTCAACATGATTTTTTTGTCCATTGACCAATATGATTTCCACAAGTAAAACCTTTTACAAAGTTGTATCCACATTTCATATTTTAATACCACACACATTTACATAAATTCCTTAATGATTGAATATAAACAATTAAATTCCATTGTTCTAGGCACTAAACAAATTATAATTCAACCAAAATAATTATTAACTATCAACAGTTTGTTAACTGATCAGTAAAAAATAAAGGTATTTGATGTAATGGTACAACACATAAAATAATTTTAATGGGATTATAGTGACATGAAAGGAATACATCCTAGGGTTTTTACACATCACATCTATACTAAAAATGTTAAACTAGTCAGACAACCATAATGAAGATTAACCCAGCTTTGAAAGAAATTGTCAAAAAAGAAATTAAAAAACTATTGGATGTTGGTTTTATCTATCATATATCGATATTCAATGGGTTTCACCTTTGTTTATTATGCCTAAAAATAATGAGAAATGGATACTTTGTGTAGACTAAAGAGAACTGAACAAAGCCACTATGAAAGACTATTTTCCCTTGCCTTTCATTAATCAAGTTTTGGATAATTTGGTAGGAAAATAATATTTTTACTTCTTAGATGGATTTATTGGATACAACCAAATCATAATATCACCTGAAGATTAAGACAAAATGATATTTACCTGCCTTTAATGAATATATGTTTATAAATTCCTTCCTTTTGAATTATGCAATGCACCTATTACCTTTTAGAGAATAGTGTTAGCTATTTTTTTTCCTTAAAAATGAATATGTGGAAGTGTACATGGATGATTTAACTATCCATGATATTGTATTTGATGAAACTTTAAACAATTTGGATAAATTGCTTATTAGATGTGAAGATCGCCATGTATCTTTGAGTCATAAAAAATGCATCATAATAGTTGATAAAGGGATAGTATTATGACATCATATCTATTCTCAAATAATACAAGTAGATTCTAAAAATATTGAGGTAATTTATAGCCTCTCTATTCCAAAAATGGAAACTGATGTTAAAATTAATTTTAGCCATGCAAGATATTATAGAAGATTCATTAAAGACTTCAGCAAGATAGTTGCCCCTATGTTTTCTTTGTTAGCAAAAGATAGTGAATTTGTATGGACTAATAAATGTCAAGAGACCTTTGAAACATTAAAGAATAAACACATGGCTGCTCCAATCTTGAAAGGATATAATTGGGAAGAACCTTTTCATGTCTATACTGATGCTTCTAATACTGTATTAGGATCAATTTTATGTCAAAGAGATGAGGATGGAAAGATGTATGCCATTTATTATATTATCAACAATCTTACCCCCATAGAGAAGAATTACACTACCATAAAAAAAGAGTTTCTTGTTGTTATCTATGTTATAAATAAGTTTAGGCATTACATTACTAGTTATTAGGTATTAATTTATATAGATCATTCAACAATTAAGTACTTAATGAATAAACTAGTAGTAGGTGGGAGAAAAATTATATGCCTCTCATTATTATAAGAATTTGACATTACTATTATAGACAAACCAAGGAAGTATAATGTTGTGTCTACATTTTTATCTAGATTGATCACTACATGTGAAGATGAACCTATGGAGGATTCTTTTCTAGATGAATAGTTGTTTTTCATATCCACATATTCCCCATGGTTTGAAAACATGGTAAATTAATTGGCAATAGGGAAGTTACCTCATTTTTTCCCTCTAAATAAATAAAATGTTTGGTTAGATCTAGGTCTCATTTCAAATGGTTTAAAGGCATATTATTTAAAACTAGATATGATCATATATTTTGTAGGTGTGTTATAGAAGATAAGGTATATGACATCATCAGAACATGCCATAGTAAACTAGGATGAGGACATTATTAAAACAAAATATCATTCATAAGATCCTTGGTGCAGGTTACTATTGCCATCCCTTTACAAGTCTGTCAAAAGATATGTGTGGCAATGTGATCCTTTCCAAAAAAATGGGTAAGCCAACCTTATCCTCTAAAATACCTCTTCATCCTCAAATAAGTTTATAACCATTTGAAAAATAGGGTTGAGACTTTGTTGAACCAATAAACCCGCCATCTCAAGGAAAGGAATATTTATTAGTGTGCACTGATTATGTTACTAAGTGGGTTGAAGTGTAGGCATTCACATTTGCTAGGGAAGAAATGGTTGTTGATTTTCTATACCATAAGATCATGCTAACATTTGGAGCTCATAAATCTATTATTTTATATCAAGGACCCCAATTGATGTCTAACATGATCAAGGCTTCTACAAAACTATACCAAATAAATCATATAAAATCTTCACCATATCATCCCCAAACCAATGGGTAAGTGGAATTCACCAACTAAGAGATGGAAAACATCATAACCAAGATTTTGAACAACAAAAAAAAAGATTGGGAAAAAAAAGTACCTGAAGTAGTTTGGACATACAAGACAACTACGAGATTCTCTTCATATGAACTTGTATATGGAAAGAAACCTTTATTACCTATCAAATTTGAGTTTAATACATTGAAAACAATAACTGACATGTGAATTGATCTTGATGAAGCACAAAAAGAAAGAATAATGTAATTAAATGGGCTAGATCAACTAAGAATGGATTTACTCACTCAAACCATCATGATCTAGAAGTAGAGAAAGTAGTGGCATGACATGCACATCAGAGAAAGATAGTTTCAAGAGGGTGTTTGGACACTGCTATTTGATTCTAAATTCCAAAACATCAAGGGTAATCTAAGGACAAGATGGTTGGGACCATACCTAATAAAAACTATTTTAAGAAATGGCTTTATCTAGTTTTAACCCATTGATGGTGACCAAATGACACTTTTGGTCAATGGTCATAGGCTTAATGTGTATAGAAGACCTCTCAGTAAGGAAGAGTTTATTAAGTAGAACCAAGACCAAATTTACCTTATGGAAGAACCTAGTTCTTTCACCAAGGCTAAATGATCTTCACAACAAACATTCAATAAAGGAAGAGTGGTAAAAACTAGTAAATGGTGGTTCTCCTCCCTTAAAAATTTAGAAAATATAGAAAATATAAAAAATTAAAAAACAACATAATAAAAAAATAAAAAAACTAAAAGGTGAAAACTAGTAAATGACACGTTTTAGATGAAAAATTCTTTAATAAAATAAAAATTGTTGTCAACTAGCCTGTCTTCTTAGATTTGTTTATCCCTACAAGACATATGGCATCTCTAGAAGATATGTATGGATTCATATGGTAAGGTACAGTTTTATTTTTCCCAAATGATTAGGCATTTTTCTATTTTATATCATGCATGTGTAATCATTAGGCAATCAACACTTTCCATATGGATAAGTTTTGATGATGTCATGTGGGTTGATGAGTTAGTAGAATCATCACTGCATTCTATAATTTGATGTGATGGTGTTTTCAAAATACATTTTCAAATATATTTGATGTGATAGTGTTTTAAATAAAGTTTTTTTCAAAATATTTGTTATGATGTGAAATTCATTGTGAATATTGTTTCATGTATTTCAAATTATGTTCTTTATGCCACATCATTAATAATGATAGGATAAGTCACCTTCCCATTATATCTCACAAGATCCAAAGTGATCATCTTAACTATCTCCATAATTCTTGTCACAATCTCATTATATACCCTGATTTGGTATTCATTATTGTATTCTCACCACTATCAATTGTTGCATCATATCTCTAAACCTCTTACCTTACCCTATTTCCTATGTAAATCCAAGCTCTATTTTTTCATAGTATAATTAGGTTTTCAATCAAATAATGTTAGCTCCAAATATGGGTGAAATAAAGTAGAAGAGTGAACCATAATCCCTAGATGCATTGGTGTAGGATGAGGTAGCTAGAGACATCTTTGAATCAATAGGGTGGTTAAATTTCTTGAAAATGTTTCAGGGATTTCACGAAGAAATTATGCAGTAATTCTATGATAATTTTGATGAAGACCTATTATAGGGACAATCACTTGGGGGGGGGGGGGGGGGGGGGTAAATCAATGAGCCCAGATAATCCAAATTCAAATTCAATCCTTTTAAACTCTTAATTGATTATCACAAGCATTTTATGAAGCATACATATCATTCATAGCAATGAACAAGAGAGACAATGCAGGATCAAGAACATAAGATATGATATATTTGGGAAACCCTCTTGTGAGAGAAAACCCACTAAAACCTGAAATTGGACTACTATCTTATAATAACAAGAACCAATTTAAAATAACTAAAACTGATCAAGGAGCTAGTATCCCTTATTTAGTGAGACTATAATCCCACAAGGTGATACATTACCTATCTAGCTAAACAACCACAACAACTAGATTTTTAGTAAGTTTCACCTTGAAAGGAACCTATAACCCCTTAGATGTTGAGAAACCATAATAACATCTAAGAACAAAACATCTCCTGAGCATTGATTTCTTGTTAATTTGATGGATATATAAAGTATATCAGCTCTCTTCAACTCTACACACTCAATGCATCCAAAGCCACCTTTTAGATCACTCTTCACTCCTTAGTAACAATTCTATCATAAAAAACATGAAAAAATGGTCATACACATAGTCCATACTTTGATTTGTCTCTTAAATTAGACACCAAGCTCACATAGACATCATCTATCCTTCACTCACTCATAAGACATCCAAAACATCCTTTTGGAACACTCTAGACCTCTTCGCTCATACTCAACCTATAAGAACACTATCATGACATCATAAACATGACCTATAGGTCATACACATAGTCCTCAAACTTTTTTATTCATTAATTAATCCACTATACACACCCCCTATTTTATTTCCTTCATATTAATGTTATATACTCACCAAAACTTCTCATAAGTCTCTCATCAATGTCTTCTCTCAAATCTCTAAAAACCAACACATTTGGTTTCACCATTTATAGATCTATCATGATTATCAATATCACAATATTTTCTATTAGCCACAATACATGCATTCACCCTTAAGGCATCTAACATGGGTCACACTTAAGCACAACACACTTTTAAATAGGCCTAAGTCACCTTTTAAGTCCTATGATTACCCATTCACCTATTTGACACTTATCTGAGTAAAATAAGAATATAGGAAAACTTTATAACACATGGAACCATGCCACATGAACTATAAGTCCCCCTTAAGTCCCAACATTCATCACAGTACCCTTCTGCTTAATCAAAATTTTCTCAAACAAGATTATGTACATCAACCATTATGAGTGAACACATAGATATATTATAAACCTTTGTTCATACTAGATATGATTGGTAAAACCTTCATAATACTCATAGAACATCCTGAAACATAATACAGTCAAATATTTCATCTAAAAAATATCAAATTACCAACAAGCACAACTCAAATACCCTTCTTAGGTTACTTATAGAACATACACAAAAACACACTCAAATTTAAAACATTTATAATTTTGATTATACACACTTTCAGACCTTAAAATATATAATTACAGATGCACCTTGGAGACCTCTAAAATTTTTATTTTTACACTATGAGAAAATTTTACCTGTATCAAAAGATATGGCCCTAAAAGTAGACACTAGTATTTTCTTTGTTAAATTCAAATATTTGAATTCAAATAGTCATAATTAAATTTCAACACTTTGTCCTCATCTCGTGTCCTCATATCTTAAATTAAACATGCACCATATATCTTCCTTTAATTAGATTGACCCTTAGCTTTCAGTGCTCATCATTAGATCTTCATCTTGACTATTTGACTTAATACACTCCATCAATCTCTTGTACATAGCTTAGTCTTTATCTATGTTAACCATTAGACACCATGAAATCATCTTGGACAATATACACCATTCACACACACACACACACTCCTCATCTTGTGTCCTCATATCTTAAATTAAACATGCACCATATATCTTCCTTTAATTAGATTGACCCTTAGCTTTCAGTGCTCATCATTAGATCTTCATCTTGACTATTTGACTTAATACACTCCATCAATCTCTTGTACATAGCTTAGTCTTTATCTATGTTAACCATTAGACACCATGAAATCATCTTGGACAATATACACCATTCACACACACACACACACTCCTCATCTCGTGTCCTCATATCTTAAATTAAACATGCACCATATATCTTCCTTTAATTAGATTGACCCTTAGCTTTCAGTGCTCATCATTAGATCTTCATCTTGACTATTTGACTTAATACACTCCATCAATTTCTTGTACATAGCTTAGTCTTTATCTATGTTAACCATTAGACACCATGAAATCATCTTGGACAATATACACCATTCACACACACACACACACACACACACACACACACACACACACACACACACACACACACACACCATCTAATCACCATTAGATTTTATAAGAAGCCTGATCTTTACCTCTACTCAATGTTAAACTTCAAACACTTGTCCTCATCTCACTACTTCCTGACACCTTGAAACAAACACACTCCATTGATCCTTTTGTAAGGATCTCAATATTTAACTTTGTTAACCAACAAACACTTTAGCTCATTTGAATCAACATGCACCATATATATTCATTGTATGATCACCTATGAGCCATTAGATCTCCATTTGGTCTTGATCTTTAACATCATGTAAAATAGACTAAGTATGGGGACCACTGTAATATGCATGGAAGGCCAACTTTAGATAGATATATATATTTTTGTGCTCAAATGCATGTTATTAAATTTTAACCATATTATATAAATTCATAGGGGAATCCAATCATTTTTTAAACTTCTCTTGAAACCTTCATACGTGTGAGATATAAATCCATTAATCTGTTCACTCAAATTTTTCTACCATAGAGCCAACTATGTCAATAGCTACTTGGAAGGCCAATTTTTCACATGTATATATTTTGATGTGATTTGTCACATGACTTGAAATTTAGTTCATATAAACTAAGAACAAAATTGAATAAACCCATATGATCATTTTCTCATGACACCTCCACACATGATAATGGTGATGTCAGAAAATTTTCTACTCAGATTTTATCCATCATAGAGCCAATTATGCCTAGATGAACATAATAGAGAACCAAATGAATTCCAATTATGCACATGATCACTCCAATTATATTTTACCTCTGATAGGACTCCTTGAAAATCCTTAGATCACCATACTCATCCTTAAACATCTCTAACCATGTCAAAATTGAAGATCAACCAAACCTCCTTCAAGCATACTAGGACAAACACATTTCACACTTTGTCATTATCACTTAGACTATCAAGGCACTTCATCCAATCACCTGGACACTTCTATGACATCACCATGACATAATTGATAACTATCCAACAAGACTATGCTATTATCAAATGTAAAAGCATTCTATTAAATCCATCTGTAATCAGTGTACTCTACAAGATTCTTAAGGAGGGGGTAGTTGTTATTGATAATATAAGTTTTGCCAACCTAACTCACATGTTTATTGAATTAAATTAACTCCACAATAAACTAGATAAATCCCCAAAAGGGGTGGCTAGGGGAATCATGAGAGATAATCTTCCTCATCCCTACAAAAATGTTGTATTCTAGATTATGAATTATATCACTTATGAAGGTTAGTTTACAGTAGTTGGTGGAAATGCCATGAGACGCCTTCACCTGAGAAAAGGAGATTATCAAGATGAATATAAGGAAAACCTTCCCTCTTTCCTTCATAATTCCCTAATCAATGTTGCTCAAAAACTAAGAAGAATCACCAGTTCTATCTGACATCATGGATTGATTACACTCATCTACCGACATTATTTTCTAAGTAAATTGAGGGGTGAAAAAGCTTGGTCCTTCTTCCTCTAAAAATTCTCTTTAATTTGTATCAAGATAACACCACATCCTACCTCTCCTCCTTCTACCATAGTGCAAATTAGAGAATAAACATCTTCTCTAACTTTGGATCTGAAGATACTAAATTGAAGATCAAAGAGATAAATAAGAGTTTCTTTAGATACCCCTAATCTTGCTCTAGCTAAACTCCAACACCACCATCAACTTATTTTTTAGGAAGAAGAAGAAGAAGAATATTTGTAGACCATGGATATTTTGGGAATCTTAAGCTACCTCATTGACATTATAGATGTTGAAGTAGTTATTATACAAGAACCCCATGAAAAAGGAATTATATTTACATAAGAAACCCTTGCAACAAAATTTGTGCCTTAAGAAGCAAAGTGACCTTTAATCTCTACCATTGATAAGGGTAAAACACCCTTGATAGAATAAGGTCCATGATCCCCTAATTCTATTAATGAAGAAGAAGAATTTTAGCATGTCATGGCTCTATCTCACCATGAAGAGACAATCTGGTAGCAACAAGCAGTATTAGATGTTATTCATTCAACCTTGAAAAGTAGGGACCCAATTATTTTTAATTTGGAATAAAGGTGTGAAGAATATTCACTAGAGCTAGAGAATAAGAGATAATTATTAGAAGAATATAGTTTGAACAAACTAGGGTCCATAGTTTGATGTTTTCACAAACTAAAGAGTTGAGTAATTTAAAAAATTCTTTTGCTATTATGGACACTCAAAATACTAATTTGTAAAATTCTAATGTTGATAAGAATAATTGGAAACAAATTATTTCTAATATAAATGCATTGATTATCCAACATGCTGATAGAATAAGATATCTAACCACTCAAAATTTTGAGTTACAAGCCTCTATACAAGTAATGCAAAGAGAGACAAGAGAAATAATAGTCCAGATAAAGGGACCGATAAGAGTTGTACCTTCCTTCCTCATTCCATTACATGAAATGATCTCAGTCTAGAATAGTACCCATAAAAAAATTTAGAAGTTGAAGAAAGAAAATACTAAGATTAAAAAGGAGTCTCAAAAGCAATTGGTATAATCTCAACAACAATTGCCAAAAATGCAAATCTCCTTATAGCATATTTGTACAATTTATAAGAAACTATTATCATGTAGACAACCTTAATCTAGTTATGTTCTTTTTCTCTATGAGAAATTTTATAAATGGTAGATTCAAATTTTTTACCTTGGTTTTCCACACATTATTGAAGATGAGCACACGTTTATGGACATTTTTATCAAAAGAATTGAATAAAATTAAGATACTATTTGTGAGTTTTATACTTTTAATTTGCTATTCGGTAATCAATCTAGTTTTCTAATAAATCTATTTGTTGGAGAGACAATTGTGTGCCTTTCTCTCCACTCTGAGGAACCAAATATCATGGTAGCAAGCCAATAATAAATTTTTATAATCACAAATCATCACTGGGCTATGTATGAGACCACAATTCCTAGAGGCAAGGAAACTTATTATTGCTTTTCAACCAATGTATCACATACATATGAAGAATAAATATCATGAGTTATTGAGATCCAATATTTTAGATTTTAAAGCTTTTCTGAACCACCATTTTACTAATGTCATCAATGCCAGCATTTCCAGGTGGGAGACCTTACCTATTGAGTTGAATCATAAGGAAGTCTTGAGCCATAACACTATCAAATGGAGTCTAAGAAGAGGGAAAGCAATTGCCCAGATTATCATTTGGCTCTTAGATTAAAGAGTTTTCGATGTATAGACTGGGATGAGTTTCAAGTCTCTAATAATTATGTGTCATCTATATCCATGTTAGGTTTAGATTACTCATGTAGAAGTTGAGTTTCAAGCTTGGTTGTATATAGTTATAAGGTATTTTGTATTCTTTCCTAGAGGCCACCATGATTGGGGCCACCATTTTTAGGTTTATGATCTTAGTCAAAGGTTTGAATGAGTGATTTTGGATTGAATAACTGTCACCCCACTTATTTAGAAGAGGAGATGAAAAAGGTAGAGTGTGGGTGAGAAATGATGAGAATTTCATATAGCTCATCATATCTATATAAATTGTCCTTAAAGTGTTGCCTTTGGTTATATATTGCATTGTAATTAATAGTTAAGGTTTTATCGAAGTAGGAAATGAATGCAATTTGTACGTTGTTTATATGTAATTTATTATTGATTATTTACCTTGTTATTATGTTTAACTTGAATTAATAACACAATTTTGAGTATAACAATACATCTCAATGGAAGGGTAATTTTGAGAAGGTAACACACATTTTTGGAAATTCTTATTGACTAAAATTTTGAGGATTCGATGAGTGAGCTCTAAAGATCTAATGCTTCAAAGATGATCCAAAGATGCTCTAAAATTTCTTTGAAGATGCTATGAGGGAACTCCAAAAACATATACAGTATGCTCCAAAGATGTTTGGACATGCTCTAAATACATATACAGAGTGATCTGAAGACCTATACAGGGTGCTCTGAAGACACCCAAGCATGCTCTGAAGATTAGTTAGATCCCACTAATCAAGATAGTAATTCTATAGATATATATAAATATAATTTTTATATTTATATGTATTATTTTATATATTACCATTCATGGTAATGGCTTGAAATAGTCTGTATATATTTTTACTTTTATTTTGTAAAACTAGATAAGTATCTTTAGTATATGTTAGTTGTTTTCTATATATAGTTAGCTGATTCAATTATAACACTTTCTTATAAGCATGGGATATAACTCTTAGATTTTATATATTTTGAATAAACATATTTAGGAATTAAGATCACCAAGATTTTTTACTCTATGAATAGATGTTGAGATGTGCTTAAATATGCATCTCCTTCTCATTCCAATTAGGTAAAAAAATTAAGAAGTTGGAAAAGTGAACAGTTGGTGAATTAGAAATTAGAAAGAGGCATTTCATATTTCTATATGTTATTTTGAATGGAATAGAATTTAGCATTTCTTTTTATTACTAAGTAAAGTAGTTCTTGTTCTGAGGAAGGAGCAAGGGCCCACTTCTTTCTAAGGATCAAGATAAATTGGTACTTTTATTTTAATAAGTTTAGAAACATTTATTTAATTCAGGTATATTTCATTTATTATATATTGTAGTTTTATTTTAACCATAAGAGTGATTTATTTTAAATACAGAGTGATTTCCTTTCAAATAAAAGAGTGGTTGTTCAAAACACAAGAGTGAATTTCATTTTCAAAAGCAAGTGTGATTTCATTTTTCAAAAGCAAGTGTGAATTGCCTTTAATGCAAGTGTGTTTCATTTAAATGATAGAGTTATTTCAATTCAATACAAGAATATTTATTTTAATAAAGAGTGTGTATTTTAATTAGATCAAGTTTTTTAATTCATCTCATATTTAGAATTTGTCAGAAGTTGTTTAAGTGACAATAAATAACAATCTCAGATTCTAAACATCCCATTGTCCTACCCAGTCGGGCAAGTCAAGTGAGGACATCATATGTCTTATGCTATATGTTTAATTTCTATATGTTGATGGTGTGAATGCCAATATGATATATTCAATTAAAAAACAATTTATATTTACCTTTTAACAAACTAGAGTTAAAGTCTTATTTATTATTTTTATGATCTAGAAAACACAAGAGAAGTAAAACCCCCAAAATAATGAACTTTAAAACTCCAAAATCAAATGGTATCATTGAAAATAGTTATTAGACATTACCTTGGTTGAAAATGAGACTAATACTTTGATTAGTTAAATGAGAGTTATAACAAAAACTTATCATTGAGAACCCTTCATTCTGTGCACATGAGAGACCTCAAAACACTTTTTCTTTCCTTAACCTTAAAATTTTGACTTAAAACTTGGTAAAAATACTTGAAACAACATTAAATATCTTATAAATTCACACATAATCACACTTACCTTGAAAACTAATCTTGATACCCCATCTAGCCACCATCTCTATCTTTGTTGTTTAATCTTTTGACCTGCAAGTCACAATAGGTCTTGAAGTTGATCTTCTAACCACTATCCAATATATCAACACCTCATGTACAAACTCAAATAAACTCATACAACCTCTTATGGCTTTGTGAAATCATCTCACTATGCCACCAAGCTCATACCTTTTCACAAGTTTTCTTTATGCAGTGACTAGTGTCATGACTAGACTTCTCAAACACTTGAATCTTGACAAATAACCTTGAACCACTCCTTGATGCTTATACACCTTAATCACATGATTTTAATTATCTTTTGAAAATAACATACCTATACACATATTTATTCATGCTAACCATGCACATGTTCATGATCTAACTATGCTTCTCAAGACACCTTGTATTCCAAGACTAGTACTTCAAAACATGCTTACCTTGACCTAAAACTTGACATCAACCTCAAAAGAATCATTATGTTGCATTCAAATTCTCTCTCAATAGAGATATATTATCAAAACATTTTATACTATTACTATGAATAATAATGTATGCAAAAAGATATCTAAAGGGGGGAATATATATATATATATATATATATATATATATATATATATATATATATATATATATATATATCTTTGGAGTTGTTATATTAATCTATAGAGTATAGCTGGGCATCTTTAGATCATGGATGGACAGGTCTTTAGAGCTTCATCAAAACATCTTTGGAGCTACCTGGTAGATCTTCAAAGCTTCAATAGAACATCTTCATATCTTGATAGAGCATATTTGGAGTTACTTATGTATATATTTGGAGCTTGACTAAGGATATTTATAGCTCACTCTATTCTATGTTGGGTATTTATATCAGGCATACAAGCTCATACCCCACACACCATGCTTCTTCACCAGATGCACCTTAGACATCAATGATAACATATCTTGACATTAATGACATTAAATTGACATAAATGATAACCTTATGCCAATAACTAATATGTCTCAAGTAATTATTTCTCCAATACTCCATGGGGAGCCCATACATCCTAATCTAAATGGGAAACTTCTCTTTCTTCACTACCAATGGGTTAAAATTAGGGCACTTATTTTGCAACAAGATAACTACTCCATCAAAAATTGATAATCACCCTTTTAATATATTTTCCTTCTTCTTCATTAAAGGGAAAGTAACAATAAAAACTATTTTAGGTATAAAATAGATGATGAAATGTAAACACCAGTTACATCTCACCTATTTATCCATTTTTCCAATGGTTGACCACTTCCCTATAAACTTCCCAATAAAATCTATAAACCTCAGACTTCGAACATTATCTTGAAATTACACATTATAAAAAATTTCCATTCATGAAAGGGCCACCTTTTCCTTTCTTTATACTAGAATACCATGTTTTTGGAATGGAGGGTCTCCCTGTCTATACCCTTCCTAGGAGGCCAAATGATTAGTCCTATATCCACACTATACTCTCAGGGACCTTGTTAGGACCCCCACCAAACCCTGAACCCATGGGGAGGGACTCCATAACTTTCCCATCCTCCTTCCAACTAGTCATTACCATTTTCACTTTGATGGGGTTCCTTAATCTCCTATCAAAGGTTTATTTTTTGTGATTAGTTGAAACCAATATATTTTCTTGATAATTTTCCCGAAACATTCCTCCTCTCCTCCTCTTAATCCATTTCTCTAGCCATCAGATTTACCCTGTTATTCATGTATATATTAATTTATTGTGTTGTTACATTTGAATACATGAATGATGAAGACTATTTTACATGTTCTATGATTCTTCAATGCTTTTTGGTTTTATAATAATTTAGTCATTTCTTGTCTATTTTATGCATCTCATTAGCCTTTTTTGTGTCTGTTTAGCCTTACATGGTGGAATTTATTTACAATATTTGTGATCCCTTGGCCCTTATTATGTTACATTCATTGTGCTTTATAAAAGGGCCATTGGCCTTATGCATACCATCATATTTTATACCTTTTAATTATTATTATGTTACATTTGTATTTAAGTTCATTGTGATTATTGAGCTTACAAGTGACATAATTCATATAATGCACCTCACCATTATGTGTGGTACCATGATTAAAATCATAAATCTTTCATGCCTAGTCTTAGTAAGTATATTTATCAATGATATTCCTAATACATACCTCATTTTTTTTTTTTTTTTTTTGTGTGTGTGTGTGTTATATGCACTTTCATTAGATTTGTTTCATACATTTTTTGCTGACATATTCTCCATATGTTGACATGATTATACATGATCACATATTTAAACATAACATTATACAATTATCTTATTATTCTGAGATAAGTGAATGAAAAGTTATGTCCCTCACCTCAAAATGAGTGGGTCCCTATTTAAAACACCATTTTACCATTAATAATAAGAAAATTAGGGTGGGGTGGCAGGGGGTAGCCTTATATTAGTGGTATTTTCATACAGACTTAAGTCTTCATTACATATCATATAAATTATCCCACATTATACAATTACAAATATTTTAGAGTGGTTAAGATGGGTCAAAGCATAATAATGTGTCCCAAGTTTTGGCATTAATAGGCCACATGAACTTCAAATCTCTCCTCAAAGTAGCTTGAGTTCAGGTCATTGATATTAATCAAACACATGTTTTTTAGCTTATATATCAAAGATTTAGTGCATACACATTTTTATAATTTTTTACAAAAATGTAAGTATTTTTTTTAGGATTTATTTATTAATTATTAAAAAAAACATTTGGCCTCCTAGTGGAACACAATATTATTCTTTGACTCAAATATCATATTAGGATAGTTATATACAACTTTTAGATACATTTAGGTGAATATATGTCAAGACATCAATTTTGTGTGTTCTAATTAATTTATATGGCACCATTGTTTTCACATTTGATTACTATTTAACATGTCACTTAACTATTTCAATTGTTATTGAATTATTGGTTGGACATTATTGAGAATATATTTTGATATATTATGATGATATTATATGTTTTGCACATGTTTATGTTATCACATAGATGATTAAATTTAGTTCATTTTATAATTTATTGACATAAATTTAATTGTGAAATTACTTGTCATATTTGATATTGGTTTTTTAGTTCAGATACTACTAATGTATCATTTGATGATTGGAAGAACAAGAAAATGAAAATGATCTAGGTTGGATTTGCTTTTTAACATCAGATATTACAAAAAGGTAACAATGAGCTATTGATATTTTGAGTTGAGAGATTATGAGCTTCATCTTATTTTGGTCTTTCATGACTATTTTGTTTGCTTATCTATTTGGTTGTTTAGTAAAATTGTTATATATTGTATCTATGACTATGATTTTTCTTTTTAGTTTAACTTCATGTCTAATATGGTAAGAAATTACACATTTTTCTCTTGTTTGGAGGTCAAGGAGACCAATCTTAATCTTGTTTTTATTTTATATGGCTTTGTCTTGTTATTCAACCATCTCAATGATTAGAAAAATTTAATGCTTGAGGGAGGACCATGACTTAGTCATACGGTCTTCATTAGTTATTTGATTTTATTTTTTATTATATCATGTTTAACTTTGGGTTTTGAATATATTTGGAATTAGGTCATGATGACCCAAATCCCAAAGTTAGACCCATAAAGTAAATTTTAAGTCTTATTATTTTTGGTATTTTGGAGTATGGTGAGTTCATTTTGCCAAACCATAGCTGAACTCTATTGAAATTTTTTGTGAAGACCATTGAAGGCCTAGTGGGACTGGTTTGATATGTTAATTAAATTTTTTGGTTGTATTTGGGTGAGAATGAAGGTTAATTTTTAATCCACATTTTTAGTTGTTCATGGCAAGAATGCAAGACTAATAAGGTATTTAATGATAAGTTTTATTTTCCTAGTTCTTCCATGTTATTTATGGGAATAGATTATTAAAGAAATTATATATTGAACCATTATAGGTTCATGGTGAAGTATGTAGACTTCACAATGAACCCATAATGATATAGTTGACTCAAAGTCAAATATACTCTTGTGGTAATCTTCTGGTTTTGTTTTCTCGTGGCTTGATGCAAAGTGTTGGTACTTAACCTATGTAGTATTGTTTGCTATTATGTATTACTATGAATTTTTATTGAATGAATTATTGACTGAGTTGGTTAATCCATAGGCTTATTGGCTTTGAGTAAGTTTGTTAGAATTGTTTTAAAATAACGGGTTTTCATTTATTCTTTTATCGTATGTTACTTTTCCTTGGTTTGAGGAGTGGTTGCTTATTATGGGTATAAATAATTATTTTAGGTTGTTATTTGTTGATAGTTATTGTTTGAAGGCTATATATTAGATTTAGATTATAATTTTGATTTGTATTAAGGTTTTGTAAAGTTTGTGTTTGATTTGAATGGCTTTTTGGAGCATAGGGTTTCATTGAAGTACAAACTAAGTTCTTATCCTGTAGAAATTTTACTACATTTTTATGATGGATATCATACAAAATATGACTTAGATTCTTTTTTTTTTTTTGCACATTTATCTATAACTCCTTTTGGATTTATTGACTCTTTCTAATGTCAATATGATTTGGGACTATTTGATGTCTACTTCTTGAGGATAAGTGTTGAGAATAAAAGTAGTTTTAAATATCCTTAGTATTATTTGATAATTGAAATACTGGCATGGTGTGTGCATATATATATATATATATCACATTTGAAGTCAATGGATATAACAATCATTGTTGATTTATAGAAGTCAAATGGATTTTTTCACATGTTGAACAATAGTGATAAAGCTAATCATAACTACTTTATTTCATGCACTTATCTTTTAGTCAATTACTTTTCATTCTTTTATGATCTTATCAAAAGCTCAAAATCTTTGTTATTGATAACCCTAATATTATACCTTACTATTGAAATCCACATCCAACTAATGGATGGGGTGGTTTAGGGCTAACAATGGGGGGGGGGGGGGGGGGGGGGGGGGGGGGGTGGGTAGGATGGGTGGGTCTTTGCTTATTTCTCTTCATAATTTGATTCGAGTGCTTGGATTTTTCTTGTAATTTTGATTTCTATTATGTTCACATTTTTTGAAAGGCATGAGTTAAATTAGTGTCTTATTATAATTTATAAAATATTACTCATTTTTTATAGTCTTATTATTTAAATGGAATGATGATATTATTCAAATTTGAAAACAATAAGTTATTGTGTGGAAACTTACAAAGTGTCTGTAAAATTATTTAATTTGTTATTATAAAATAATGATATATTTTCTCCCTTTTTTTCAAGTATAATTATTATATGGAAAATATCTACAATTTGATGTAACTTTCAGTTTATGATCATTGAAGTTGTTGTTTAATACTATTTGCATGTTGTACTTTAAAAGGCATATATGTTATCTTGAATTGGTGATTATAATTAGTTATTGAATTTATAAAAGATAAGAATTTTGGGGTATTTTAGTATTCTTAAGATTTTTAGCTTAATCAAATTTTCTTAAGTTGATTATTGATGATTTGCTATTCATTGGTTATATTATTCAATGGGTGAACAACTAATCCAATTGATTGATAAGGTACTTTAGGTGAATATTGCATTGTATTAATTTAGAGAGTTGCTGTTATTAAACATAACTTATACAAATATTAAACATGTTCTCATTTCATTGGTATTGTAGTACATAATGAAATGTAATGAAGTTATGTTATATATTTTAGTATTTTAATCTTGGAATATTATTCAAAGTTGTATAATGGTATAACCATTGTGTAAATAATATATTTTATCAGTTTCTAATTTTGTTTAATTTCAATGAATGAAGATAATACTCATTCTTAACTATGAATAACATATGTAATAAGTTTATTTAGTTCTATTATTTAATTATAGTTTATCTTATTGATTGATTTAATTATGAATGAGGATTTACAAGTCTTGAAAATCATTCCTTAACATAATATCGATTTTGAAGTAGATGAATTGCATTCTTGTTTTATTTTCATGTTTAATTTTTATAATAAGTTTATGTATATCCTTTAAAAATAAAAGTTCATTTAATAAGATAATAAAATGATGATTAATATTTGATGTAACAAGGCTGAGGCAATGAAGGTTTTGTGAAATTTATGGATGATTAATGTTTGATGTAACAAAGTTGAGGTAAAGAAGGTCTTAATGAAAATTATTAAGTTGTCAGTATGAAAAACATAAGCATGTTTGTTGAAACATTAATATCTTGTTTAAGTCTTAAAGGAATGTTTGATTATTTTTCATTATTTATTTTGATAAAGATCAATTAGACCATATGAATAACATATTTTACATATAGTAAGCTATTACTATATGTTATTGTGGGATGGTCAAGTGAACAAAATTAAGTAAAATTGTTTTGGATCTAATTAATTTTTTTATGTAAAAATAAGAGGTAATTTCATTTGACGCAATATGCATGTATGTGGTAATTTTCATCAAATAAGAAGAATCAATAATGTAATTTTGTTTAATTCAGATTATATTGAAAAATATGTTGAATGCTATCAATATAAAATACATGAGGGAAATGATATTAGTTAGAGTCATGATGACATAAGGAGGTATCCCTAATTGATGGAAATAGACTTCTCACAAAATGTATTTATGGAAGTATTCCAAACAAATTACATTGTATTTATTTTGGAAATAAACATGAAGCTTAAGTCTTGTTTTTCACATAATTATGTAAATCATTTAATGCATAAGCTTAGTATGATGATTCTTATATTTTGAATTAAATTCTTTCCACATTATCTTGGTGTGTTACTTCTTGATGTTTGACTAGTACAGTTAGGTAAGAGTTTAGTGTCTTTGTATAGTCAAGGTATACATTATTTTATTTCAAATACATGCATTAATTTAAGGATAATAATTAGTATTAGTATTTTTAAGAAGGATATAAAATAAGTAAACATATTTGAGTGTATGAGTGTATATTTAGTAAATTGGTACACCCAAATTTGCTTATTCATTGGTTAAAACAACTTCTTAACAATATCTTTTAGGAATTATTAATCTTAGTCAAATACTTGTTTTTGGTCTAACACAGTTATGGACTTGATCACACTTCTGTAAATTAGTTTAATTTTTTAAAGTTTGGAATGGTATTGAGTAACTCAAAGTTAATTTTAGAAAAAAATTTGGTTGTTACCTTTTGGTATCAGAGCTAGGTTTATATGCTCTATAAAACTTTGGGAAAGAAGTTTAGTACTTTTACCTAACCAAGTTATTGTTGTGTTTCACCTCAAAATGGTGAGAAAACAATTTGGTGGTTTAGATGATGATAACAACCCAAAAATTGACAATAAATGTAGAGGTAGAGGAAGATATAGAGGTTGAGGTGGAGGTCATGGATCCTAAAACCTTTAATTAGGTAGAGAAGAACCTCTTGTTAATAATGTTGGTAGCAATGTACTAAAACTTTTATCAATGTTCCTATAAGAAACACAACTTATAATAAATAATAAGTCCTAAATGAGATATTAATTGATCTTAATATTTTTAAAATTAAGTTTGAATCCTAGGAATGTAAGCTAAACAATCTTGAGGGTGTTCCACAAGATGAATTACCCTGAATAGATGAAGGGCAAGTTAGAGAACAAGTAATTTGAGTGATTCCTTTTGCAATGATTGAAATCATCATTAAGGAACTTATAAAACTCCCACCTCCTACATTTTGAAAATAATAATCAAGAGACGCATATGATACATGGTTGGTTAAATTAAATAAATGCTTCAATTTGTTTAACATGCCCTCAATTGTGGAGGCAAAGATAACTACTTATCAGTTGGTTGGAGTTCCAACACTTTCATGGAACCATCTCTATGATTTAGAGGTTTATTAACCTTTCAAAGTTACATGGCCTATTTTTGATAAGTAGTTTTTAAAGAGGTATCTTAGTACAAATTTCAAAGAGCAAAAGATAACATATTTTTAGTTATTAAAACAAGATACCATGTTTGTGATATAATATGAAAATAAGTTCCTAAATTTTCTATGCCATGTGAACTTTATGCATCATGAGGAAACCAATGTAACAAAGTTTAATCTTTGATTAAAGGAAAAATGGATGCATGAATTCAATATGACCAACCCAAAAACTTTGATTGCTGCCATTGAATTTTCCCATAGGATGGAAGAGAAAGAAAGGTCTCAGTAGAAAGTGAGACAAGATTTCAAATGTAGTAAATAACAATATAAGGTTGAAAATATTTATCCTTAGCCCAATAATTTCAAGAAATATGATTAAAACCACATAATTACTAGGATCTTCAGGTTTTTAATAAGTTTCAAGGTCAAAATAATTTTTTTAGTTTCACAATTCTTCCAAAACTGGGAGTTTTAAGAAAAATCAATCACAAGGAAATTAGAATTTACCTACCACATGAGTAAAAATTATACCTTTAGTACCTTAGAGGAATATAATATGATATAAATGTGGTGATAATCACTATCAAAAGGATTGTTCTAAGTTAAAACTAGGGAGATCATCTAATCATAAGGTGTATACAATTATGGATAATTGAAACACTGAATTTTAGGCCACCCCTATTGAAATCAGAGGTAATCTTACTTGTTTTTAAGTTTCAATTTTGACTAATTTTGGTGAAACTAATAGATTTTTCTCTCTTGATGTTACTAACAAATGTAAAATTAATCATATTAGTCTAATATAAGGATGGGGGGTTGAATTTGGTATAAGTAAAAAGGTGCCCATTTTAGAATGCTTAGATCAATAGAGATTAATTTAGTAATTTCTTCAACTAGAGTACACCTATTCTTCGAACCTTTTGGATGTTATGACCTTATTATTGGAATGGATTGGTTGAAACAACATAAAATGACATTCAATTATAGTAACAAAGTGGTGCAATATTATGATGACTTGAGAAAAAATGTTAAAATTCAAGGCATTAATAAACTAAAAGTGTGAAAACTACTTTCATCTCTACAACTAAAAAAGGTTTTGCATAAAGGCTATAAGATTTATGTTATTCAAATGCAAGAGATAACCTTGGATAAATAAATAGTATATCATAATTTTTATTTCCTAAATAAAATTTTTAATGTTTATCCTATAAACATTACTTGGACTTCCTTCAAGGCATGAATTTGATTTTTCCATTTATGTTTTTCCAAGATTTTCCCTTGCATCTAAAGCTCCATATCATATGAATGTAGATAATTTTCATGAACATAAGGCTCAGTAATAAGAACTATTGGAAAATAGAAGCATTAGACCAAGTGTGTCTCCTTGGGGTGCTCCTATTGTGTTCGTGAAAAATAAATATGGTACACTTAGGTTATGTGTTGACTATCACATGCTTAACAAGGTCACAATCAAGAATCATTATATTTTTCCAAGGATAGATAATCTATTTGATCAAATGAAGGGTACAAAAATATTTTATAATATTGATTTGAGATTAGGTTACCATTAGATACAAATTAAGTGAGAATACATCTATAAAATAATTTTCCATACTTATTATGGTCATTACAAGTTCACGGCAATGCCCTTTGGGTTGATAAATGTACCTTTTGCCTTTATAAACTTTATGAATAGTGTATTTAGAGATTATTTGGATAAGTTTGTTTTTATTTTATTTGATGATATGCTGATCTATTATAAGAATACAAATGATCATGAACATAATTTGTGTTTATTTTTGTAAATATTAAGGCAACATAAGCTTTATGGGAAGATTTATAAATGTGCATTTTTCTAAACTAAAATACATTACTTGAGTCATATTATTTCCAAGGATGGCATTGATATGGATATGTCAAAAATAAAAGCTATTCAATAGTGTTCCTCCCCTACAAATGTGCACAAATAACATAGTTTAAGGGATTGGATAGTTACTATAGAAGGTTTGTGTAAAACATTTCTAGATTGGATAACCCCATTACCTCTTTGTAATGCAAGGGTAAAAATTTTGTTTGGACTTTGGCTTGTGAAGAATATTTTAAAAGGATTAAAGATCTATTAACTATAGCACATGTGTTTTTTTATTCTATATCCTGATGGAAATTTTAAAATTTGTTTGATGCCTCTAAGTGTAGACATCTAATTCCTAACACCATTGTGTTGAAATTGTCAACCTTACTCAAAATTTGTGAAAATGCATGATTTAGGCCAAAATCACTTAAATGCACCAAATAGTTCACGCTTGCCATAAACAAGTGCCAATTTAGACTAATGTATCCCTAAATGGGGAAATGCATTTTATGTAATTATTAACTTTTATCAAATCATTTCAAGTCAAAATGATGAAAACTCATTTTGGTACTTTAGATCACTCTATTCTTCTAATTTGGAAGCACATGACATGTGCATGTGTTATTTTGTGTTGAAAACATCCTAAATGGGATAATGGTCCGTACGTAACTAACATATCCTTATAATTCTTCTCCAATAAAATTATGACCTAGTAATATGACATTCTGACCAGTTTGATTAATAATGCAAAACTAATTTCCAAAGAATTACTTAAAATTTGATTAATCTCATTTAGATAAATTAATCCAAATCAAGTGATTAAGTGGAAAATACATGGAAGTTAATGAATATATTTTAATTGGAAATTGATTCCTATTATTTACATCATAAAATGACATCATTTGTGGGGTGGCATCCATAAGCCATAAATGTAATAAATATCAAGCTTAAGGCCTCCCATGTCTCTTTAATTCCCCTTCCTTCCAAATATTTATGAGGGTATTTATGGATTAATTATAAAAAATTGGATTAATTCATGGCCTCACATCTTTATCTCAAGATGAAAGGTCATGGTTGATCCTAATCAAATTCAAAAATCTATAAATAGGAGGGCCAAGACCACCATTTTTAAAATTCATTTGTGATAAATTATTATGCATGCATCTCTCCACAAGTCATTTGTGAGTGGTGTTTATTATCCTTAATTTGAAATAGGATAGTTTCATGGATAAGCATAACATTGATTTCATATCATGAGCTTAGTCTGATTGGTGATCAAGTGATTATGGAGGATATTTTCCTTGTATCATTGTCAAATACTTGAGCACCAAATCAAGGGTAAAATCATGTTTTGAGTTGCATTTGGGTGATTGGATACTCTTGGGATGGTAATGTATGTGATTTATTTCATTTACTCTTTATTATCATTTTCAAAACCCAATTTTAGCAAGTTGGATTAGCTTGTTATGTTCTTATACATTTTATTAAGTTTTCATGACTAATGCTTGATCTAACTATCTTTGTAATCCATCTCTACATCTTGGCATGACCTAGCTTTTGGTGTGTTCAAAGTGCGTCACTTATATTTTTGGATTGTATCCATCCCCTTCACCCCATCCTTTGGGCCCATTATACTCTTGTTTGTATGTATTTATTTGATGTTTATTGGTGTTTTGTTGTGCTTTCTTTCCTCTTCATTAATTTTTTCTCTTCCTTTGTTGTTTCTTCTTGTTTTTTTATTTTCCTATTTGGTCTTGTTCTTTTGTTTTATTTTTCAAGATTTTTTTAATATACACATGGATCTTGATTATCCATATCTTTTTTTCATGTTGTTTTTTAATTTGTTCTGGCTTTGATTTTATACATTCTTATTCCTAATTAAATCTTGATTGTTCATATATTTATTTTAAGTTGGGTTCATTTATGTTTTCTTTTTGTTTGTTTTTTGTTTAAATGTAAATATTTGTAACTTTGGTATTGGTATTTATTATCATTGTCCTTAGTTATAAACATTCACATTTAAATAGGCTCAGTGCAATTGAAATCTAATGTCATTATAATTTATTCATACTTATGATGTATAATTTCATTTTTATATAGTAAACACTATATAATTTGGATCCAAGTCTCAAGATCGATGTAGTTTCAATGATCAAATCTTAAGTGCACCAATGAAACTAAGCACCAATGGCTTATCTCTCACCTTACACTATGAAAGATATGCATTTCTTGACATACATTATGATTATAATCGAATGATGGTCTATTTTTATTCTATTCTTCATTCTTCATTCCAATTTCTCCCACTTTTAGGTGAACTACATTAGCTTGAGGTTCATTTGGAATATGTAAGAAATACTTGGATACATGACATATCTCAGGTCAGTTCGACCACATTCATTATTACTTTCATATCTTTCATCACTTTGTGCATCATTGTATGCCTAGTTTTTTATGACTATTTTATTCATTAGAACATCACCTCTACGTTTACACCCACTCAACTTTAATCTATGTACTAGGTTATATCTTTGAGATATACTTGCCAATTTGCCCTACTAGGGCACAATTATTTATCAATATCAAAATCAACCCTACTGGAGTAAAATTGCTTTATCAACCAATCAAATTTACTCTACTATAAAATTATTATTTCCTTTATCTAGAGAAACATTCTATTGTTTCTTATAATTCCAAACTCTATAGAATTTTTATCCTCATTTTAGAAATATTTTAGTGTGTAACTTGTCTTGAGATTGATCAATTTCTAAGCACGTAGCTTATACTCGAACTTTGAGTGTGTTCAAATTGTGTCACTTATATTTTTGGATCATATCCTTCCCCATTATCCTATCCTTGGGGCCCATTATAATCTAATTATATTTTTATCATTGATGGAATCAATGCATGCAAGCACTAGCTCATCTAGATTTAATTTATTCCATAGGTTAATCTCATTTTCTCTCTCTTTTCAAGAGTTCATCCTTCTCTTTCATCACTATATGTCCTTTTGAGGGGGTAACATGGGTCATTTATTTCCAATTTATCCTTGACAACTCTTTTCTTTGAAAAGACATTATTTCACTTAAATGTCTTGTTATGCATTTTGAAATAGGGAAAAAATATAGACATCCAATTCCTAGCACCATTATGTTGAAATTGTCAACCTTACTCAAAATTTGTGAAAATGAATATTTAGGCCAAAATTATTTAAATACATTAAATGGTTTGATCTTGTCATATACAAGTGTTGATTTAGGTTAATGTATCTCTAAATGGGGCAATGCATTTTATGTGATTATCAACTTTTATCAAATCATTTTGAGTCAAAATGATGAAAATTCATTTTAGTGTTATAGATCACTTTATTCAAATGTACATGACATGTGCATGTGTTATTTTGTGTTGATAAATTCCTAAATAAGATATTGGTTCATATGCAACTAGCATCAATTTCTAATTGTTCTCTAGTAGAACTATCACCTAGTAATATGATAATATGACTAGTTTGAGTAATAATGTGCAACCAATTTCCAAAGAATTGCTTAAAAATTATGTTGGAAATATTATTTTCATTGATGTCAAAAGGGACACTATGGATGTCACCAATGTCAAAAGGATTAGGCATGATTGATGGAGAGAAGAGCATGTTTCATAGTTGCACTATACAAAGTTTTCATGCTTTTATAGATATTATTTAGGGATGTTTAAAGTCAAACACATAGAATATATATTCTACACATTTAGAGGAAAAGAAATGAGCTCATAATTGATTTATTTAGCTCTCAAACATTATAGGGTTTCATATTAAAATCCTAAGGGTTTAGCCATGGTGTCAATAATAAAATTTCTATTTTAATGTTGACTTGGTATAGCTAGGAGGTGATAACTTAAGTTACAAATTAATTTCATCTCATTGTTAATAAATCAGCTCCTTGACCTAGAAATTATCAGCTTTGATTAATGATCAAAGGACTTTATATTTTCCTAAGCCTAAGACTTAACATATGTCCCAACTTTATCAACAAAGTATGCTTCATCATATATAGACAATCCAATGAAGTGAAGCAAAGTCAAAGTGTGAAAGGTCCCTCTGAGTGAATGCACTAATGCCAAGTGTCACAAACACATGAATCTATTAGATAGAAGACTAATGAGAGTGAGCCTATCAAAGATAAAGTTTGAGATAGTTGAAAGATCAAATGGATCATTCTTAATTAGACATTAGAGATCAAATGGAGTGTGATAAAGTCAAATTATCAAAGGCTCCTCTGATTAAATGTGATAGTGATAAGTATCACATTCATAGAGCTTATCTGATAGAGACCTAATGAGCATAAGCATATCAAAGTTAATGATTGAACTTGTTATAAGATTTGATGGTGCATGGGTGATCATGAAAAGGAGATCCATTAGAGTGAATAGACTAAAATGCTACAAAGTACTCAATGTTTATCGACATAGTGGCAAGCTAAATATTGAGTAAGTTTGAGAAGATCGATGAAGTGAAAGTGATCCAAAGATATAAGAAGAAGTGAGATGAGGTCAAAGTGTCAGAGTATAATGACCAAGTCAAGGTAATTTTATTTCAAGTTCAAAGATTGAATGACATGTGGGAGATAGGATCTAAAGATTAACATATGTGTTTTAAAGAGTGTAACATTAAAGTTTAGTATCATATCAAGATCTGATGGAGTGAGAGATCTTAGAGATGGTGTGAAGAAAGAGATTAAATACTAGTATTTAAAGTGTTTAAATACAAATGGTCAGTTGGTTAAATATGTAGGAATATGCAATAACTTCTGTATAAGATCTATATCTTAACATAGATAATGAGATTGATCGATCCAATCTATCAAATCTACATTAAAAAGCCCGTGCATCAAAACTTGAGTCTAAAAGATGGTATAGATAGTATGAGACCTATAATTATGGCATGATGCATATAATCAAGATTTAATAAACTTACAGTTTAAGTCATAATGAATAGAGTCCAAAATTAACATGATGTGTTACCGTCTGAGTGTGAACATAGAAGATATAGAACCCTAGATCCATTGCTTATATATATATATATATATGTCATCTAGGACACACTGATGTTGTTAGATCCATTCAAATTATGTTAAATAGAAAATATAGTGACATAGAGGTTATAGAGAGAGATGAAGTGTGTCAAATATTTACATATACAGACATAAAGAAAGAGGGGTAGAGAGGAAGAAAGGCACATAGAGATAATGTATAAAGAATGAGAAGTTAAAAACTATACTTGTAATAGAGAATATATTTTGATTCATTTATGAATCAATGTTTTAATCTATAGTTATAGCTCCATAGATCTGAGTGGTTGGTACCACCAGATAATCTAAGTTGGTGCTCAATAAGGGAATTGGTGTTTCCTTAGGTTTGGTGCCCTTAAACATTATAACTAGTGAGGTTAAGCTGAGTTTGTGCTCAGTTATGAGATTGGTGTCTCCTTATGATTGGTGTCCTTAAATTTAACCAATGAGGTTTTCCTAGTGAGGCTTATATATAGTAAGGCTTATAACCAATGAGGTTTTACTAAGTGAGGCATTAACTATGAGGATGGATTAGAATAATAGATTCTATAATCTATACTCACTATGGTTTTTCCCTTTTGATTTTCCATGTATAAATCTTATGTCATGTGTATTCGTGTGTATGTTATCTCTACATTTATCTTTTAATTTGCATATACTTTTGAATTTTATTTAAAAGGATTAAAGGATAAGTTTTAGTTGATTTATTGATTCACCCCTAGTAGATATTTATGTTCCAACATTTGGTATCAAAGCCTAGGGTTCTTTGAAAGAAGCTTAATCAGCTCAAGTAGATCTTGGAATAGTGAACACAATGACTAGTCAAAAAGGAAAAGTGGATATAGAGTGTGAGATCATCTTTACTCTAGATGAGATAGTGGCCTTGATAAAAGAGCTTGAGAAATCTAAAATTCAATTAGATAAAATTCTAAAGTTGATAGGAGGATTACACATGCTTGATGAAGTGATCAACTCTTAAAATTTCTCAAAAGAGAGATCAAGTCTTGGTTATGATAAGGGAAAAAGTTCCTCAACTAGAAAATCAACTAACATATATGAAAAAATCAAAGTAGAACGAGAATCAGGAGCAAAGAAAGATAAAGCTAGCAAGGACACAAAGAAAGATTCAAATACAACTGATGTAAAGAAGGCTGAACCTGACAAGAACCTTAAATAAAAGAAGAAGATAAAGTTAGCTTGTGTAGATGTATACACCAAAGTGAGAGACTTGAAGAATCTAAATTAAAGAATATTTCCTCACACTACACTAAGAAATTCTATGACCAGGTATTCTTCATCTTTCTATGGGTATTGTTATAGATGTAATTCATTTGGTCATAGGGCTATTGATTTAAGAGTTGTATCTACAAGGAGAATAAATTTTGTAGGTATAAACTCATTTATTCCTTTTTTAGAAACAAATGTAATGTTCTATAATTTTAATAACTTTGGTCACATAGCTAAACATTGTAGAACTAGCTTTTTAAGATCAAAATTACACAATTTATAAAAGACATGCCTCCCAGTATGAAAAAAATTTCACAAGTTTTTGAAAAGAAGCTAAATAAGAAACCCAAGAATGTGTGGAGAGTGAAAACTCAATCCATGATTACTTACAATACACTCCATACTAAGGAATGAAGTTTTTAGGTGATAAATAGTGGCTACTTAAAGCATATAATTGGTGACAAGATAAAGTTTACCAAATTGAGAAAATGTAAGGAAAGATATATTAGCTTCAGAGACAACACAATGTAAAGATCAAAGTTAAAGGTACCTTGAACATAGATGGTAAACTACCTACACATGATGTCCTTTATGTTGAAGGATTGAAGCAAAATTTTCTAAATGTTAGCTAAATGTGTGATAATGGATACAAGGTCATATTTGATATAGAAGGCTATAAGTTAAGGAGATCTATAAGAATAGTTGTAGAAGGGAAAAAGGACTGAAAGCAATATCTACAATCTTGTTGAAGTAAATATAAATAGTTGCCTCATGGGAAATATTGATGAGAGTTGGTTATGGCATAAGAGAATGGGTCATGCCAACTTTGATTATCTAGTCAAATTGAGCTCAAATAAGTGTGTAAGATACATACCCAATATAACCAAACATACATATACTACTTGCAAGGAATGTTAATTAGGAAAGTAGATAAGGGTCATATTTCAAACAAAGGAGTATGCAACTATAAATCCTTTATAATTAGTTCATAATAATCTTTATGGTCTTACCAAGATAAGAGGATCAAAAAGAGAGATACTTCATATTATTTTTAGATGACTATTAAAGAATGACATGGGTGACCTTTTTTAAGGCCAAATCTCAAGCCTTTGACAAATTAAATATCTTTAGAACCATGGTTGAAATGAGATTGGACAAAAAAAATTATACTTTAGATCTAATAAAGGTGGAGAATTTGCCTCAAATGAATTCATAGAGTATTGTGAGAAGCATGAGATCAAAAGGTAGTACTCTGTAGAAATAACTCCATAGTAGAATGGTGTTGTTGAAAAAAGGAATAGGATAGGTCAAGGAGATGGCTAAAACAATGTTAAAAGAGGCGAAGTTACTTGATGGATATTGGAGAGAATCAGTTCAAACAATAGTATACATCTTAGACAGACTTCAACTAAGGGTAAATACTGATAAAACTCCGTATGATCTATGGTATGAAAAGCCTACATCTATTAAGTACTTCAAAGTGTTTGGAAGCAAATTCTAAATTAAAAAAAAAGGAGGACAAACTGGGAAGATTTGAGTCAAGATGTGATGAAGGAATATTTCTTGGTTATTCCACTCAAAGTAAATCCTATGTATGTTACAATAAGAGGCTACACAAGATGGTGGAGAACATAAATGTCAAGGTTAAAGAATGCATAAAACATGTTGAGCCTAACAAGGAAACTAGTAAGGAAGAGTCAGATCTTGAAGAAGACTTAGATAGTGAAGAGGCTGAGGAAAAGAATGAAAAAATGCCTCCAAGATTTGTTCAAAAGGATCATCCTAAAGAGTAGATAATTGGAAATAAGAATAAAGGAGTTTAGACAAGGAGAAGAACTGTAATGAACAAGGAGCAAGTAAGTTTTTCTCTAATGTCTGAAATTGAGCCTAAGAGCTATGTTGAAGCCATAAAGGATGAGAATTGGCTAAAATCCATGGAATAAGAACTAAGCCAAATAGAAATGAACAAAACTTGGAAATTAGTTCCAAGACCCTCAAACAAGAATGTGATAAGAACAAAATGGGTCTATAGAAACAAGCTCAATGAGGATGGAGTTGTTATAATAAATAAAGTGAGATTGGTGTGCAAGGGATATGCACAAGTAGAATGCATGGACTTTGAGAAAGCATTTGGTCCATTTGTTAGATTGGAATCTATAAGAATGTTTCTAGCATTCTCTATTTATAAGAAGTTCAAAGTCTATCAAATGGATGTAAAGTCTACTTTCTTGAATGGGAACCTAGAAGAGAAAGTCTATATTGAACAATTAGAAGGTTTTCAATTATCAGATAAAGAAGATTATGTATGTAGATTGAAGAAAACACTGTATGATCTAAAACATACACCTAGAGCATGGTATTTAAGATTGGACCTATACCTACAACAATAAGGTTTTAACAAAAGATGTGTAGATAGTAATTTATACTTAAAATCAGAAGGTGAGTATATGTTGATTATTGTTGTTTATGTAGATGCTATCATCTTTGGTGGTAGAAATAACAAAATGTGAAAATAATTTACTACACAAATGCAAAGTAAATTTGAAATGTCTATGCTAAGAGAAATTTCTTTCTTCCTTGGTCTATAAATAACATAATATGATGAAGGGATATTCATATCCCAAATCAAGTATGCAAAGGAGATGATCAATAAATTTGGAATGGAAGATAGAAAAATAGTTAGTACTCCCATGATAACTGGATGCAAGTTGAGCAAAGAGGATGAGTCCCTTGATGTAAATTAGACTATGTATAGATCAATGATAGGTAGCTTTCTATACCTAACTACATCAGGACTAGATATCAAGAAATTAGTGTGCATGGTTGCTAGATTTTAAGCTATTCCTAAAGAGTCACATGTCAATGCAATAAAAATAATCTTTAGATACATGAAGAGCACAATTGACTATGGTTTATGGTACCCTTCAAGTCAAGATTTCACTTTGACAACATATATTGATACTGATTGGGTAGGAAGTGTGGATGACAAAAGAAGCACTAGTGGTGGTGTAATTTTACTTGGAAATAGACTTGTTTCATGGTTGAGCAAAAAGTAAGAGTTAGTTACTTTTTCTACAATAGAAACTGAGTATGTAGCAATAGTGGCATGTTGCACTCAAGTCTTATGGATAAAACAAACACTCAAGGACATCAAGGTTGATTAAAAGTCACCTATTTATATTCTTTGTGATAATTCAAGTGCAATAAATATATCAAAGAATATAGTGATGCATTCTAGAACCAAACACATATCAATCAAGTATCACTTCTTAAGAAAGGGTTGTAGATCAAGAGGTCATAATGGAATATGTGCCAACTAAGGATCAAATTGCATACATATTCACCAAACCTATTCCCAAGTAAAAATTTGAATATTTGAGATAGAAGTTGGGAGTGGTGACTCCTATACCATATCACTAAATCACTAGTGATAGGGCATGAGTCTAGTGGGAGTCTCATGGAAGCTTAATTAATCCTTGGAAGAAGATAAAAAATTCAACTCAGGTATGTATACTTCTAAAAATTACTAATGAGTTGAAAGTTGTAGATTATTAGACAAACTCCTTTATCTAATAAAGATGGAGAACACTTTGGACAAATAGTGAGAAGGAGTCCCTTTGCCATTGATGTCAAAGGGGGAGAAAAAGGGTAAATGGTCTTTGTAAAATTTTGGAGAAAAAGTTCAAATTCTCTCTGTAAAATTTTAGAAGAGCAGAGAAAGCATCTAAGATGAGTTTAGGCAAATATTCCATTACCTAAGGGGGAGTAAGTTTTGTATGGAGAAATTCAGTTCATACTCATCAAAAGCCAATGCAAGTAATGCCAAAAAAGGAGCTGAATATTAGAAGATAATAACATTAAGTTTGCATCAAAGCATTTAGTTTGTCATAAATGCTAAAGGGGGAGATTGTTGGCAATATGATTGTCATTGATGTCAAAAGGGACACTATGGATGTCATTGATATCAAAAGGATCAGTCATGATTGGTGTAGAGAAGATCATGTTTCATAGTTGCACTGTGAAAAGTTGTCATGATTTTATAGAGACCATTTATAGATGTTTAAATTAAAATAGATAGAAGATATGTTATGGGTTTTTCATGAACATATTGAATATATGCTCCACACATTTAGAGGAAAAGGAATGGGCTCATAATTGATTTATTTAGCTCTCAGACATTATAATGTTTTATAGTAAAATCCCAAGGGTTTAGATATGGCACAAAAATAAAAGTTCTATTTTAATGTTGGCTTGGTATAGTCAAGAACCAGTAACTTAAGTTACAACTGAATTCCATCTCATCATTAAGAAATTGGCCCCTCGACCTAGAATTACCAGCTCTAAGAAATGATCAAATGAATTTATATTTTCCTAAGTCTAATACTTAATATATGTCCCATCTTGATCAACAACCCAACTTCATCATACGTAGTTGATTTAATGAAGAGAAGAAAATTCAAAGTGTCAAAGGTCCCTCTGAGTGAATGTGATAATGCCAAGTATTACAAGCACATGATTATGTTAGATAGAGGACCAATGAGAGTGAGCCTATCAAAGATAAAGTTTGAGCTAGTTGGAAGGCCAAATATCTCACATTTAATCAAACATTGGATATATAATAGAGCATGACAAAGTCAAATTGTCAAAGGCTCCTCTGAGTAAACATGATAGTGACAAGTGTCACATTCATAGAGCTTATTAGATAAAGACCCAATGAGCATAAACTTGTTAGAGTTAGTGATCGAGCTTATCAAAAGATCTGATTATGTGTAGGTGATCATGAAAAGGAGATCCAATAGAGAAAATGGACTCAAATTTTATAAAGTGATTGATGTTTATTAACACAATAACAAGATAAAGATTGAGTAGGTTCAAGAATATTGATGGAGTGAAAGTGAATCAAAGATAGAGGAGGTAGTGAGATGAGGTCAAAGTGTTAAAGTATAATGACAAAGTCAAGGTAAAGTTCATGCAAGTTCAAAGATAAAATGACATATGGGAGATAGGATCTGTAGATTGACAAATGTGTTTTAAAGAGTGGAACATTAAAGTTTAGTAGCGTACCAAGATCTAATGGAGTGAGAGATCTTGGAGATGGTATGAAGAAAGAGATCAAAGGCTAGTATTTAAAGTGTTTAAATACAAATGGTTAGTTAGAAGACATGTAAGAACATGCAAGAACTTACGTATAAGCTCTATATCTTGACACAAACAATGAGATCGATCGATCTAACTAACCAATCTAATTAAAGAGATTATGCATCAAAAATTGGCTCTAATAGATGCTATAGATAATAAAGAGACCTGAAATTATGATGTAATGCATGGAATCAAGATGAAAGAAACTTATATTTCAAGTCATAATGAACTAGAGTCTAAAATTGGCATGATGTGTTACAGTCTGAGTGTGAACACATAAAAGATATGGAATCCTAGATCCATTGCTTATATATATGAAATATAGGACACATGCATATGTTACTATATCCATTTGAATGGTGTCAAATAGAAAATATAGCTACACAGAGGTTGTAGAGAGAGAGAGATATGAATTGTGTCGAATAGATACATATACAAACATAAAGAGAGAGGGGTAGAGAGGAAGAAAAACACACAGAGAATGAGTAGTTACAGATTAGACTTGTAAAAAATAATAGAGTTTAATTTATTTAAGAATCAATGTTTTAATCTAGAGTTGTAGCTCCATAGATATAATTGGTTGATGCCATCAAAATAAGTTGAATTGGTGCTCAGTAAGGGGATTGGTGTCTCCTTAGGGTTGGTGCCCTTAGACATTATAACCAGTGAGGTTAAGCTAAGTTGGTGCTTAGTTATGGGATTGGTGTCTCCTTAGGATTAGTGTCGTTAAATGTAACTAATGAGGCTTGTAACTAGTGAGGTTTTTCCAAGTGAAGCATTAACTATGAGGCTAGATTAAAATAATAGATTATAGCAGTTATTCTCACTACGGTTTTTCCCTTTGGATTTTCCATGTATAAATCTAGTATCATGTGTATTTGTGTGTATGTGCTCTCTACATTTATCTTTTAATCTACATATGCTTTTGAATTTTCTTTAAAAGGATTAAAGGATCAATTTTAGTTGATCTACTAATTCACCACCCTCTCTCAGTAGATAGTTGTGTTACAACAAATTGATTAATATCACTTAGGAACATTAATCTAAATCAATTACTTAAGTAGAAAATCCATGGAAGTTATTGAATATATTTTAATTGGAAATTGATTCCTATTATCTGCATCATTAAATGACATCATTTGGGGGGTGACATCCATAATCCATTAATACAAAAAATATCAAGCTTAAGGTCTCCCATGCCTCTTTAATGCCCATTACAAATATTTATGGATTAATTATACAAAATTGGATTAATTCATGGCCACACATCTTTATCTCAAGATGGATAGTCATGGTTGATCCTAATCAAATTTAAAAATCTATAAATATGAGGGATAAGACTACCATTTTTAAGCTTCATTTGTGTAAACTTATTATGCAAAATTATCTCCACAAGCCATTTGTGAGTGGTGTTTATTATTATTAATTTACAATATGATAGCTTCATTGATAGGTATAACATTGATTTCATATCATGAGCCTATTTTCATTGGTGATCAAGAGATAATGGAGGAGCTTTGTCTTGCATCATTGTCAAAGACTTGAGCACCAAATCAAGGGGAAAATCATTTTTTGAGTCTCATTTGGGTAATGGGATGCTCTTGGGGAGGTAATGTATGTGATTTATTTCATTTTCTCTTTATTATCATTTGTAAAACCCCATTTGAGTGAGTCGACTTAGCTTGTTATGTTTTTATGAATTTTCTTTAGTTTTCATGACTAATGCTTGATCTAATTATCTTTGTAATCCATCTCTACACTAAGGAGGGTTTTGGTGGTATTCTTATGTAAGATAACAAAGTGGTGGCATATAAATCACTTAAGCTCAAAGAACATGAAATTTATTATCCCATGAATTATATAGAGCTTATTTATATCATTCATGTTTTAAATAAATGGAAACATTTTTTATTGGGTAAACATTTCAGAATTAATTTTGATTAACATAGACAGGAATAATTTTTTACCTAGGATGATCTTAATGTTCCTAACGTGGATGACTAGAATTTTTGAGCAATTTTGATATGAACATTAAATATGTTAAAGATAAATATAATAGTGTTGTCGATTCTCTTATTTGATGCATGTATCTCATTACCTTTTTTATTTTGCAAGGTAATTTCATAACTCTTGTTTTGGAACAACTTATTGATGAATATTATTGTGAAGTGTAGGTGCTGAAGATAATGTAGCAAATGAATTTTATGATTTATCTATTGAAAGTGATGGCATGTCAAGGCATAGAATAAATTTATTATTCCCATGTCAAGTGACTTGCAAAATGTTTGGAATGTTATTGGGTGAAAGTTAAATATTTCCATCCAAAAGGTTTGATTTATCCTCATGAAATTACATAAAGTAAATTTTCTATTATTTCACTTGCTTTCATTATTAGTTTACCAAATTCATGCAGTAAGGATGAAATTATTTTGGTTTTGATTAATAAATTTAAAAACATTATCCATTTTATTGCTATAAATCTGACTAATGACACTTTTATTTTTACGTAACTCTACATGAAATAGTTTAGCTAAATGGCATGCTAGAGATAATTATCTATAATAAAGATAAATTATTTACTTCAATATTTTAGAGAACCTTAATTGTAGAATTTATAATGTAATTAGCCTTTAGCTCCCCATATCAACTAAAAATGGATGGTTAAATGGAGATATTTAACTAAGTGGTTGAGGAAATGATAATAATGTATGTTATGGATCATCAAATCAAGAAGATTTATTCTATTTAGTTGATTTTTTTTATAATAATTCTTATCACTCTATGATAAAAATGGCACCATTTGAAGGCTCTATGTGAAGGGTAGGGCCCCTGTTTATAACCCTCTATATCATTAATAAAAAAATAGCTCCATTTGAAGATATGTATGGGTGTAAATGCATAAATACTCATGGATAGGACAACTTAGAAAATAGAGTCATTTTTGTCTTGATATTTTACAACAATATGATGTGTAAATAGCTTTGATTGTCCAAAATCTTAAGGTTAATTTAGATAGACAAAAGAGCTATGCAGATTTAAAAAGGACTCCCCATAAATTTAATCTTGGTGAGAAAGTATTTTTTCATTTTAGACCATATAAAAGTTCAATTAAATTTGGAAAATCTTTTAAATTGGCTCTTAGATTTGTTAGACCCTTTGACATTATGGAAAGAATTAGCCATGTTGCCTACCTCCATATCTCTTCAGGATTCATGATGTTTTTCATGTTGACTTATTAATAAAATATATTAATGATCATTCTCACATTTTGGATTGGAAAGACATTCAAGTTTCATAAGAGGAAAATATGTAGTTGGAACCAATGAACATCCTAGACCATCAAAAAATTAAACTACAAAACAGAGAGATTTCACAATTTTTAATTGAATGGGATTTGTTATCTAAGTGAAATGGTACTTAAAAGATGAGAATATTTTCAAGGGGCATTATGTTTGGTGGTTTTAGTCAGTAGGATGACTTATCTTTGAGTGGGGAGGATGTCATGACCTCAATTTTATATGCCCTAATTTATTTCTATGGCACTGTTGGTTGTAAATTTAATTAATGTTTATCATGTTAGTTGTTTCAATTTTTATTTAACTATTGCTTGGACATTATTGAGACATTTTTTTATAGATATTATGATGATATGATTTGTTCTTGACATGTTTATATTGTCGCATGGATGATTAAATTTAGTTTGTTATACAATTAATTGATATAAATTCCAATTTAGAATTACTTGTCATATTTTATATTGGTTTTTCCATTTATATATTATTGACATATAATTTGATAATTTTAGGAACATGAAAAATAAAATCAGCTAGGTTGGATCTAGTTTTTAATAGCAGAGATACATAAAGGGTAATAATGAGCTATTGATATTTTAAGCTGAGAGATTATGAGCTTCATATTATGTTGGTCCCTCTTGACTATTTTATGTGATTGTCTATTTGTCTATTTAGAAAAAATGTTATAGATTTTGTCTTTGACTATGATTTGTATTTTTAGTCTAACTTTATGTTTGATGTGGTAAGAAATTGTATATTGTTATATTGATTTCAGGTTGAGGAGACCAATATTAATATTGTATTTTTTTTATATGACTTTGTGCTTTCTAGATGTGGAGGGAGAGAGAATTTTTTAAATCAGAGTTGTAGGTTTCATGATTTATTTGTTTTAGTAATAGAAAATTTGAGAACTTGAAAATGACATTGAGTTTGTTACTAAAAATTGGTAGAGTTATTCAGTGTTAATATAGAATCAGTGTGTAGAAGGATTTTTTAATAAATTCATTATAGTTTTTTAAATTTAATTATTTTCATGAAAAATTAGGTCAAATGGCTAGTATTCAACACCTGTTACTACCAGATTCTCAAAAATTGACCATCAAGAACTTTAGTTTGTGGAGTCACAAGGTTTTGATGATATGTGAATATCAAAAACTTGATCAAATAGTGTTCAGTAAAGAGAAAATACCTGTGATTGGTTATTATGACTATGATAAACATCATCATAAGGCTCTTATGTTGTTAAAACTATCAGTAGTAGATAATTTAATCTTAGAGGTCAGAAATGTAACCATTATATCATCTTTGTGGACTAATCTTACTTTAAAATATCAAGCTTCTAAAGTCAGTAGGGTATTATATATCAATAATTTGTTATTTTATACTAAGATGTAGGAAGGTGGATCTATTTTTGAGTTTTTGTTGTAAATCAAGAACATTAGTGATCAGTTGAAGGCTATATAGAATCCTATAAATGAGCAAGATTTGATTTCTCTAGTTATGCAATATCTTCCACCTTCATTTAAGTCATTTATGGAGTCTTTACACATGATTATTGAGATGCAAACTTTGGAATTTAAAAAGTTATCCACATTGTTATTTTAGAAGGAGAGATGATAAAAGTAGGTAATGTTGTCTACATCTAATTCTATAGAGAGTGCATTCTTCATCGAGGGAAAGGGTAAGCAGTTTGGTAAAACTACTAGTTCTCTGATAGAAACTTCATAAGTAAGTGGTTCTGATAAGAGATCCAAGTGGAATTTTTTTTATTGTAAGTAACCTAGTCACCTTAAGAAAGATTTCAAGAAAAGACAATAGGATATGGATAAACCTAGAAAGAAAGCTCATCATGCAAATGTAGCTAAAGGTGAAGGCAAGGAATCATCTCCTGATTTTGATTACATGGCTTTCAATGGTAATTTTTTGGTAGATTGAGCTTGGTACTTTGATTTAGGGGCATATTACCATTATACATACCATAAGGATTGGTATGTGTATTTTGTTGAAAATGATAGTAATAATGAACCTGTATCTTTGGAAAATGGTACAACTCATTTTGTGAAAGGATATGGTAATTTTTAGATCAGTTTTAATGATGCAATTTGGTATAAATTTAAAAATGTTAGGTATGTTCCTAATATGAAAAAAAATTTACTTTAAATTAGTGATATCACTTCAAAATATGATTTTGTTGTAAAGTTTCAAGGACAACAATGTTTAGTCACTATTAGAGATAATAAGATTATTGTTGTTGGGATTGGTGAGAAAGGCTTGTATAAGCTTGCAGATCTATAAAGGGTAAAGGAAAGTGCACTTGTAGTGGTTGATAGTATAAGTACACTATGACATGAAAGGTATGGGCATTTGAATTTTTAGTATTTGACTACACTAAGAAAGACTAAGATGGTTAAGGGGATTCCTTCAATTTGGGATAGTCATCATGTATGTACTAGATGTCAGTTGGGGAAGCAAGTTAGACATTCATTTGATGTTGGTAAAGCTTCAAGAGTTAAGGGAGTATTAGATTTGGTAAATATAGATTTACATGGTCCAATGTAGACACCTGCCCATTTTGGATCTCATTATTTTCTATTGTTGGTCTATAATTTCTCTAGGAAAAAGTGGTTATACTTTGTAGTGAAGAAATTTGATTATTTTTATAACTTCCCCACTTGTAAAGCTATGGTTGAAAAATAGGTGGGATGGTTAGTGAAATCTATTAGAATAGATAATGGGGGTGAGTTCATATCAAAATAATTCAAAGAGTTTTTTTCCACTGAAGGCATATATAGATAGTACACTACCCCTTACACTCCATAGAAAAATAAAGTTGTGGAAAGGTGAAATAAGGTGGTGATTGACATGGCTCATTGTATGGTCCAAATCAGAAAAGTCCCATATTGATACTAGGTAGAAGTAGTGAATTCATTAGTGTACATCCTTAATATAAGTCTTACAAAAGCATTGGATAATATGACTCTATAGGAGGCTTGGTCAGGTCAAACTCTAGATGTAAGTGATTTTTTGGTTATGTAGCTTTTGCAGTTATTCCTAGTCAAAAGAGAAGTAACTTGGAAGCAAAAAGCAAAGCATACATGTTTGTTGGATATAGTGAGAATTCAAAGGCCTAAAAATTACTTGATGTTTCTACTAACAAAGTTATATTAAAAAGAGATGTCATATTAAATGAATAGATGCCATACTTCACAAAAATTGGTATAGTTTATGATATTAAATCTTTGTTTTCTTCTAATGATTCTATTATAAATTGTGGTGTGAAAGTTGAGAAGGATTATAGTTCATTAGTGGAATCACATTCTAGGGAGGGAATTGATGCAGGTGTTTATGAGGTTCTAATAGAATAACTAGAGAAGCCAAAGTGGTATTATATCGTAATGGAAGCACTAAAGGAAGGAAACTTGCCACAACATGTGGAAGGAAGAAGATTGAGATCAGGAAAGCAATTTGGTAATAGAGGTGAGCATTAAATGTTTTCTCTAACAACTATTATTTCACATGTATTTGAGCCTAATTATTTTCAAAGGCCAAATGGAAGCATGAGTGGGAATTGGCCATGCAATTGGAATATGATTCCTTGATGAAAAATAAGACTTGGGAGCTCATGAAGCTACCACTAGGAAATAAATCCATTGGTTGTAAATGGATTTACAAGGTAAAATGCAAAATAGATGGTTCCTTAGACAAACATAAAGCCAAACTTGTTGTAAAAGGTTATGCACAAGAGGAAAGGGTTGATTATGAGGAGACTTTTGATCCTACTATAAAGATGGTAAATTTTTGTTTGATTGTTACTATTGTTGCTCAGTTTGGATGGTAGGTGCACCAAATGGATGTCAAGAGTGATTTCTTAAATGGAGATTTGGAGGAGGAAGTCTAAATGGTTCAGCCATAGGGTTTTCAAGTTCCTGGTAAAAAATATCTTATTTGTTGGTTGATCAAGTCCTTGTATTGGCTTAAGCAACATCCTCAAGCCTGGTATATGAAGATAGATACATACCTTAGGGAGTCTAGTTTCAAAAGGTGTAACTTTGAAACAAATCTCTATGTAAAAGTGTTTGGTGATGATATATTTATTATCATTGTATATGTTGATGATTTAGCCATCACTGGGAGTAGTGCTAGTCTCATTCAATAAATGAAGGCTGATATTTGTTGTACTTTTGACATGACAAACTTAGGACTACTGAAATACTATTTAGGTGTTGAGTTTTGGCAAGGTGATTGTGTTGTATTCATGTCATAAAATAAGTATGTCAAATCATTGATAGAAAGATTTAAAATGATGGATTATAATCCAAATAAAACACCTATGGAAGTTGGAGTTAAAATTTTAACTAGCATTATTTCACCTCCCATCAATGAAATAATGTATAGGCAGCTAGTGGGTAGTCTCACTTACCTCATTACCCCTAGACCAGATATTTGTTTTGTAGTGATTTTTTTATATCGCTTCATATATAAATCATAAGAAGTCCATTGGTTAGATACAAAATGGGTATTAAGATATGTCAAAGGTAATTTTAACTTTTGCATACTATATGAGAATTTTGTAGATTTGAGATTTTAGAATATTTTTACTCTTATTGGGTAGGACTAGTAGATTCAAGAAAACCTAAAATAGGATATGTATTCACTCTTAGTTCAAGATTTTTATCATTTCAAAGAAAAATACAAACTACAATGGTATTATCTTCAACAAAAGTATAGTATAAATTTGTGGTCATTACAGGTTGTGAAACTATGTGGATAAATAAAATCTTGGAGGATATTTAGTTTGAGTGATCAAATCCTAATCAAATTTTCTATGACAACCAAAGTGTTATAAAGATGGTGAAGAATGAAATATTACACACTAGGACCAAACAAATTAAGGTTCACCATCATTACATCTGATAGTTAGTTATAAATGAAGACATCAGTCTCTTCTACTACCACACTATAGAGTAACCAATTGATCTAATAACCAAACCACTTGGTAAAAACCAAGTTCATAAAATTTAGAGATAAACTTGGTATTGTTTCTAGTTTTGTCAACAAGGGAGGGTGTTATCATAATTATGTATTTACCTTGGGTTATTGACTAAGGTAATAGGTCTATGTTAGTTTTCTTAACCACTTAGGTTAAGTGGTTAGTTTGTTTATCAGGCTTAGTTATTTCATGCTAGCTAATTTTGGTTGTTTTACCCATGATTTTCACATGATTCTCAGGTGGTTCATTTCTTTTCCTATTTAATAGGCCTTCTTGTATTATTCGAATATGTAATGTATGTTGTGTAATGCAATCTAGTTCTTTCTCAATCTCTTTGTTCTATCTAATAGTTTAGCTACAAGAAATGTTAGAAAATGGAAGTATTAGACCAAGTGTGTCTCCTTGTGGTGTTCTTGTTGTTTTTGTGAAAAATAAATATGGTACACTTAGATTATGTGTTGACTATCACATGTGTAACAAGGTTAAAATCAAGAATTTTTATCTTTTCTCAAGGATCAATAAATTATTTGACCAAATGAAGGGTGCAATAATATTTTATAAGATGGATTTTAGATTATTTGAGAATTAAGGAATGAGACATCCATAAGACAACTTTCCATACTTGGTATGGTCATTACGAGTTCAAGGTAATGCCATTTGGGTTGACAAATGTACTTTTTATCTTGATAAACCTTATGAATAGTGTATTTTAGGATTATTTGGATAAGTTTGTTGTTGTTTTCCTTGATGATATGTTGATCTATTTAAAGAGTGAAATTGAGTATGAGTAGAATTTGTGTTTAGTTTTGCAATGATTAAGGCAACATAATCTTTATGGGAGGCTTTCTAAATGTGCATTTTTTCAAACTAAAATATATTTCTTGGGTCATATTATTTCCACATATGGTATTTTTATGGATCTGTAAAATTTAAAAGTTATTCAAAAGTGGCCTACCCCTACAAATGTACATGAAGAATATAACTTTAAGGGCTTGATTAGTTATTATAGGATGTTTTTGTAAAATATTTCTAGATTGGCTACCCATATTACATCTTTGAAATAAAAGGGTAAAAATTTGATCAAACTTTAGATTGTGAAGAAGCTTTTAAGAGTCTTAAAAAGATGTTAACTATATCACATATGCTTTTTATTGTGAGGATACTTCTACATAGATTCATGAACTATAGAAAATAAATTAATAATGAAATAAACTTTATAAAATAACCCAAAATAACCTTTATATCATATGCCACTTCGAGGGGCAACTTCCTTGGAGCAATAATAATATAATAATATTTGTGGATGCCTTTATTGGGCCTCAAATTTTACTTAAATACTAAATCTATTCTAATAAAAACTGCTTCCCATGTATGTGAGATAATTCAAATATGATCAAAGGATTACTTATAAATCATATGCATCCATAGTGAATAATACACTAATAATTCAAAGAGAAGTGTAGCAAAAAATTTCCTAACATCCACTCCCCCTTAGAAAAAACACTATCCTTAAAAGGTTTAGATGTGGGAATTGTTCCTGAATTTGGAATAGTGGTTCCCATGTTGAATCTTCTATTTACATGTCATGCCACTAAATTATGACTTCCATGATTGAGTGGGAGTGAAGTTATTAGGTGCACATTTTTAGGACTAATTATAGCTTGATAAGTATAGAGACTTCATTATCAAGTTTTGGTGCAACAATTTTCACTCTAATGGTGGTTCCAAGAACTTTATTTAAACAAAAAACATGAAAGACTAGATGAACTCGGGAAGGTGGAAGCTCCAAATTGTAAGCAATAAACCAATATTTTAGAGAACCTTATATGGCCCATAAAACTTTAGAGCAAGCTTATGACACCCTTTTATTTTCATGGATGGTTGCTTCTATGGTTGTAGATGAAAAAAATCCATACCCTAGGTTTGAAAGGTGTAATGTCCCCTTTTCAATAAATTTGATGTTAAAAAATTAGCCAATTCTAATATTTCTCCAACACTATTCACAATCACTATTCACAATTTACTATTCACTATCACTATTCATCATGATGTGATAGGTGATACAGGTGATAATGTAGCAGAGAAGGTGGCTTGTGGATGAGGTGGCATAGCCCATAGGAGAATCTCACATGGGGTTAAGGGCATGTTTTTGGAGTGGGGCACACGACTCCACTAAGGAGATAAGAAGAATTATGTTATTGACCACATGGGTTCATTCTTAGAATAAATAGGCAAAATGAGAATTAGGGTGCATTTTATTGTGGACTTCATGATGTGGGTGTGTAGAGAAGTCAAAAGGAGATTAGGGACCCTTTTGGAGGAATTTGGGCACATGGGTGAATGATGGAAAGTTCCCATCATTGATTCTCTTTCACATGGGAGAGTTAGGTGCCATTATGAGATCATGAGAGAAATAGGTGACTTTGTCAAAAGTGGAGATTTGTTTTTGAATCTTTCACATGGAAAAGCTTATCAACATTATAATTTTTTCCCCCATGAGGAATATTGTGCCCCATATTATCTCTCTTCATTATTCTCTCTTTCTCCTTCTCCTTTGTAAAATGTTATATTAGCATTTGCTTCTCTTTATAGTTTATCTTTGTCATTATAATTTCTTATATACATATTTGATACACTTGTGCTTTAACTATAGAATTCAAGGACAAAACCCCTTGTCATTCCTTGGTGATCATTGGATGGAAACCCATTGGTTCCAGAATCAGAGGATGCAACCCTATGGCTAATAAGGGTCACTACATTTAGAGGCTACAATAGAGCTTCAAAGAAAATCTAATATATCAATTGGTGGTGTTCTTCCCCTATATTTTTCAATTTAAGTATATTTCCATATTTTTAATATTTAGATTTATGCAATTTAAGTATAGTTGTATGATATCCCTATTGAGGATATTATAGTGGTATCATATATGGTAATCTTTCCAGCTTATAGGGTGAATCATTGGAGGATTCCTAAAATTTATTGGGCTTACATAACCCAAGTTTGTGATAGAATAAATAAAATAATTAATAAATCCCATAAGTTCTAATTATGGTAGTAAGTATAAAGAGTATCATGGTCTATCTAAATAAATTAAATCATCCATGTCATTTCATGATTATTTAGTAGTGGTAGGAATCATTCCAGAAGAAGATTATTCTTGAAAAAAAAGAAAAGGTAAAACTAGAGATTCAAGAGATTGTTAATGAGGATAAAAAATTCTTACATCCAAAGCTATATGTATGAGAATCCTATTTTCAGCCAAAGGTATGTGGATGAGCATTCTATTTGTAGCCAAAGGTATGAGGATGAGCATTCTAATTACTACCTAAGGTATGAAAATATTTTAGATTTTCTTATACCTATGTCATTCCATAATTTTTTTCGCCATGGAAAGAATGCAAAAGTGGGTGATAGAGCAAGGGATACAAATTGTAGTTTAGGGCATGTGAAATATTTGATTCAAGTTCCAAATTGTTATTTCATATGGGATCCAGGTAGTCTCTTGAGGGTAAAATTACATAGAGGCATTGGTATTACTATTTAGTTCTCCTTATCTTGCATTTGGAATGAATGGAAGTCTATGAGGATCCATTTAGAGTATGTTGTGTTTTCTAACCACATCATGAAGTATCAATGCTCAGGTTTTATAGATCACTTATGGGAGCCAAGTACCACAAATGAAGAAAAGATCATAGGTGATGGAGAAATGGAGATATTCACTACAAGAATATTGATGCTAGATATGGGTAAACAAATTAAGATTAGTTTTGATGCCCAAGGTTTTGTGACTAAGCTTGCTATGGTGTTTTGGATATGAAGATACAAGCAATTTGAAGGACTCATGAAGAAGGAGACACTAAAAATTCATAACATCATGAAGGCAAGGCCATTAATCATCACTTTGGGTAAACATGAGATATGAAAAGACTTATATATCATAAGTATAGAAGGAGTCAATTAAACATAGAGCTTTCATGGTGTTAATTTTATGGTAGATTTGACTTTGGATTTGGGATCTAAGAAAGAAGATTTTTTAGTCACTTGTTGGAGGAGTTTTCAACCCAAAGAAGAGGTAAGAAATTGTGATTTCATTCATGTTTATGATATTTTTATCTCCAAAAATACTTGGATGCATGAAGGAGTATTCAAGAAGGATGTGTTACCAAAAGATGGATACATTTTTTCTAACATCAAGAAGGAAAAGATTCAGGTATGTTAAAAGGTATGGGATCTAGGTTATTTTTTAATACACTTGTTTTTAAAGTTTGAAATGGATCATGTGGTTGAGAAGACACTCAGCACATTTTAGAGATGTGAAAAGGTAAAAAGGATAAGTCTTGAGGTAGGTGTGTTTAAAGGCCCCAAGGTCATTATTGTAAAGAGACTCACCAATCCATGCACCAAAATAACCTGATAGATCAACATAGCCATGGGTGATCATGAGGTATGTGATGATTCCATTGTTATGGTATTGAGATAAACTAACATAGTTTCTAGTATATAATGGTTGCACTTCAATGGATATTTCTCATTGAATTTTATGGATATTAATTTTAAATTTGAAGGAAAAGATGTGATGTTTAAAAGGGTTTCTCATGGATCGCCAAAAATGGTTAAAATAATGGAAAGGTATTCTCTAAATGGATGAGTTTTTTGGGAAACAATTGGTTGGTTGATGCCTTGTAAATAATATACTTATAATATTGGTAATTTTCTTAAGAAGTAAAGTATGATGTTTAGTGACTTGATTTTAGTGATACCACCAAATATAAGACTTAAGCACATCATAAGAGTGGAACTAGGTTCTAAGTCTATCATGATTACTCCATACCTTAATCTCAGCATGAACATAGAAGATTTTATTGGCAAGTTACATGATGATGTGCATTATTAAAAGATAGATTTGAGGTATATATCATTAGAAATAGATAAGAAAATAAGATGTCTAGGAGACTAATTTTCAAGGTCACTGGAGACACTTTGAGATTTCAATTATACCATTGGGACTTAGTAATGCACCAAAAATCATCCAATCTGTCATGTATAAGGTATTTGGTAATCACTCTTAAAATTTCATCTCAAGATAAGTGAATGATAACACCAATATATTTCAATTTTATCATCATTATAAGGAGGTTAAAAGAGTGCATTTAGATCCTTTGGTTCAAACTTGTCAATGCATAATGATGTGGTTTCTAGATGGTATGTTGAAATTTTTACAATATAGATTTTTTGAGTTCAACATAGTTAATTCTAATGATTTCATTGTCATGCAAATGGATAATAAAGGAACCCAAACTAACCTTAGATAATCTTAAGGGACATATTATGAAGGATAAAAAGATTTAATGGATGAAAAAAATGGATCAAATGTGGGGAACCAATGCATGCCACTTCCCATCAAATAGTGCTCTCAAGTCAAGCATCAATGGGAGAATTCACCATCTTGGGAATAAATTTGATACAATAAAGCACATAGATCATTTTGTTTAAATCTTCCTACACATCATAATATGGGATCCAAGAGATATCTATAGACATAATCAAGGGAAATATTATGATAAATTCACAATCATTATTATTTATGTTATGAATGTTAACTTGGTTATGGAAGTTCAAATGAATATCAGATTGGTGCAGTGGACACATGGTGTAGAGTTATTGAGATTTGTTTGGGGTCTTGGTAGCATTCAGATTCAAGGAGTTTATATACTTATATTTCCATTATTTAACCCAAGTCAAGGATGTAAAGTCATGCCTCACATTAGAAATCCCTTGAAGGTTTTCATTTATGTTTTTGTGAGTCATGCACATTTACTTAACATTTATGCTCGTAGGGTTAAGATATTTTTCATAAGGAGGATAAAATTACATGAGTGGTCCAAGAGTGTTTTGAATGTTAGGTCACATATATCTTGTAGTAATATTTGGTATAGGTTGGATCACTTGATAGGTACATGTTGCAGATTATATGGACCCTACAGTTAGATGCAACACCTTAACACAATTATTCTTGAGCATCATGGTTTACAGTTACTTAAGGATAAAAAAATTTGGGAAGGGAGGATTTCTCATGTCCCCTTTTCAATAAGTTTGATGTTATGGGCAAATTGGAAAACTCCAATATTTCTCCAACACTATTCATAAGCACTATGCACTAGTTACTATTCATTGGCACTATTCATATGTCACTATTCATTGTAATATGGTAGGTGATATAGGTGATGATGTAGTAGAGAAGATGGCTTGTGGATAATGTGGCATGGCCCATAAGAGAATTTCACATGGCATTAAGGGCATGTTCTTGGAGTGAGGCATACCACTCCACTAAAGAGACAAAAATAACTACTTTATTGACCACATGGGTTCATTCTTGGAGTAAAAATGTAAAAAGAGAAGCATGGCACATTTTATTATGGACTTCATGACGTGGTTGTGTGTAGAGTTCAAAATTAGGTTAGTGACCCTCTTAGAGGCATGTGGTCACATGGTTTAATAATGGCAAGTTCCCATCATTGATTATATTTCACATGGGAGAGGTAGGCTCCATTATGAGATCATGAGAGAAAGAGGTGGTTTTATCAAAAGTGGATATTTGATTTTGACTCTTGTACATGGACAATCTTGTCAACATTGTAATGTATCCCCCAATGAGGAGTATTTCACCCCATATTCTCTCTTTTCACTTATCTTTCTTTCTCCATCTCCTTTGTAAAATACTATATTAGCATTTTCTTCTCTTTATAATTCATCTTTTTCATTATAATTTATGCTATATAGGTTTGATGTACTTGTGCTTTAGCTATAAAACTCAAGGAAAAAAATTCTTATAATTATTTAGTGATTAGTGGAAATAAAATCATTAGTTCTAGAATTAGAGTATGAAAACCTTATGGTTCATGACAGTGATCTCATTCAGAGGTTGCAATAGAGCTCCAAAGAAAATCTAGTTTATGTATAGTTTGTTGTAGTTGCTCAGTGTGTATGTGATAATTCCATATTTATTTTAATGAATGTATTCACTTCAAAAAATATCATATATTAGTTGATGGTGTTCTTCCCCTATATTGTTCAATTCAATTCTATTTCCATATTTGTTATATTTAGATTTATGCAATTTAGTATAGCTGTATAATATCCCATTTGGGGATATTAGAAAAGGTGAACTCAAAGTGGTGTTGATAAACCTAATGATTCATTTTATTTTATGTTATATGGAGATTTCCCTATAGGGTATTGAGAATATGATCTCAATTCCAGAGAAAGTGTCAACCACCTAAATTGGTGGAATTTGAGGGGTATATGGGAGAAGTGTCAGGAGTGATTAACCATAAATCAATTCATATCGAGTCATTTTAGTATAAGTATGGTAGGAGGTATTGTACCATCATTATTTTAGGGGCAGCCAATTTTCCCATTATTTTTGTTGTTCTAAATCAAAAAAATGAAGGAATATTTCCAAGCATTTGTTGATAATTTTTGTCTAGCCATTTTTTGGGGGGTGATACCTAGATCTCATCTTTAGTTGTGTGTCTATGCATCAAAATATATTTGTCTAAAAATGGATAGTGAAAGTTTCATCATGATCAGAGATAATTGAAGAAGGGATTCCATGAAAATGGAAGATTATATCCAAGAAAACTTGTGTGATCATGGATGTTGTATAGGGATGGATGAGGGCACAAAAATGACTATATTTGGAAAGGCATTCTACCATGATTAGGATCACTATTTTCCCAAATCTATGGAGAACCTTAATGAAATCCATATAAATATCTATCCAGATCCTAGTAGGAATGTGAAATGGCTTGAGTAAATCAAGAGCCATTATTGTTTCACCTTTGTTGCATTGGTAGGTATCACATTTAGCCACCATTTGTTTAATTTACCATTGAATCCTATTATAAAAGAAGTTTTAGTATGCCCACTCATATGTTTTGAGAAATTTTTAGTGCCCTAATAATTAAGCATGTATTTCATATAATATGGATTAATGAAGGTTTGTGATATGGGGAAACACCAAATGACCCTTGTATTACAAAGAAGCACCATCTCATGAATAATGTGGTACTATAGATGGGTTAGTGGCCAATGTTTGAATGAGGTGGTGTAAGGAGTGATCATTTACATACCCTTGGTGTACATATTACAACTAGTTTAGAATGGGCATGGATATGGTAGAAAGGGAAGTCTGGTCCTCAAATTTACATGAGAGAGAATCTACCATGACATTATCTTTACCCTTTTTGTAAGTGATCTCATAATCATAGCCCATGAAATTGCTAACCCATTTATGTTGTGTCAGTGATGAGAACCATTGTTCTAGGAAATATTTTAAAATCTTGTGATTGGTTTTGATGTAACAAAATTTCCCAAGTATGGCTGCCATTTTTGTACTACATGCAGAATTTCCATCATTTTCTTTTCATATGTAGATAAAGTCAAATTTCATCTAGAAAGGGATTTTATAGTGAAATAAATGGGATGCCCCTCTTATAAAATAAAAATACCTAGGACATTTACACAAGCATCAATTTTTATGGTGAAAGTTTTGGTGAAGTTTGACGTGGACAAAAATAGTGTTCTACACATAGCTTTTTTGACTTCTATGAATGTCTAGTCAGCTATGACATCCCATGTGAATGCATATTTATTCAATAAGGATGTCAAGGGAGTCATGATATTTACATAATCATTGATTAAATTATGGTAGTATCCTATAAGGACTAAGAGTCCATGAAGGCTCTTGAGGGTTTTTGGCTGAGGCTAATGTGACATGGCACTAAGTTTTTATGGGTTCACGTAGACCCCATTGACTAAAATAATGTGCCCTAGATATTAAAATTACTCTTAACCGAAGGAACACTTGGAATGTTTTGCATACATTTTGTTATTTTATAGAATTTGTAACACCCTATTAATATGTTGAAGATGCTCAGCCCATGTGTCACTATATATTTAAAATATCATTAAAGAAAACCAAATCAAATTGACAAAAGAAAGGCTAAAATATTTTATTCATTGGTGCTTAAAATGTTGAAGGGCCATTTTTAAGTAAAAATGGAATGACCAAGAATTCATAGTGACCATAATGAGTGTGAAATGATATCTTTAGAATGTCATCAAAATACATATAGATTTGATGATATCCTGAATGAAGATCTAATTTGGAAAAAACAAGTGCCCCATGGAACTCATCAAGAAGCTCATTGATAACCAAGATTTGGAATTTATATTTGATATTGAGGTGGTTAAGGGAAAAAAGTCAATGTAGAGGAACCAAAAATCATCCTTTTTGTGTACAAGAAGCACTAAGGAGGAGTATGAGCAAGTGTTGGGTGAATAAATCTATACTTGAGGAGTTCCCATACCAGCTTCTCAATCTCAGTCTTTTTTAATTAGGGATAATGGTATGGATAGATATTGGGTGAGATGCTTCCGAGAAGGATAAAAATGTGATTATATTTATGGTATGAAGGGGTAAAACCCACTAGATATATAAAAATGGTTACATTCTTGTTGAATATGACTTGTAAATTAGGAGGGTAGTTAGTAGAAATAAGTAACTAGAGTTGGATGGAGTGCATCTGGATAATAAACCCATATGATCCTTTATTTATAATAATTTCAATGTGATGGGAATTGATGATGTGAGTAGATCCAATAAATAACCTTTTTAAGGTGTGATTTTATCTATTCTGTGATCTGCATCCAAAGCTCAAATAAGTTCCATAGAATAGGTCCTAATGTGGGGAGCCATTATACCCGTAAGACCACATCATATCCTCCTAAGGGTAAGGCAAACATATCTAATAAAGGAGTGTAATTTCCTATCATGATATGCATATTATAACACTTAAATTTACATGGAAAATTTCCCCCATTAACAATCACAACTTTAAATCTAGAACAAGAGTGTACAAAGTAGTCTGCATGGTTAGTAATACAAGGATCGATGAAAATGTGAGTGATGCCAGAGTCAATGACGACTGAAAGAGGGACATTTTTAAAGAACCCATTGAACTTAATCATTTTAGGGGTGGTAACACCATTTAGTGCATGTAAATAGATCTTAGGTTGAGTCTCTTGAGCCATTGATTCTTTTGAGGGGCTTTGTTTTGCTTGAGCATATAACAAGGAATATCCAAGCAAGAAAATTTATTATATATATATATATATATATATATATATATATATATATATATATATATATATATATATATATATATATATATATATATATATATATATATAAGATAATTTATAAAACACCTTTAAGTATGAATCAACCAATCCAATTTCATATTTTTAGTTATATAAAAATTTATATTTTATGATTATTTTTTATAATATGTTGATGTAATTTCCTTCAAATCACCATCACCCTACACATTGTCTATGATAAATGGATTTAAGATCATATTTTAACCATCATCATATCTATAGAAATAGAGATAAAAAAACTTATGTATTACAAAAAATATTGAAAAAACTGATGATATGGGTGTTATATCAAATGAGATACGTAAATATACTCTTATAAGGGTGTCTTCTCCATTTATTTATAGTTAAAAATATATGAAGATATATATATCCTAGGAAGTTCCTACAAAGGAACCAATGGTCATTCAAGATATTATAACATGTGAACATAGAGCTGGTATCAAGACTAATGATAAGATACAATATAATGTATATAAAATTAGGTTTATTAAGGAGTTAAGATATGATGTGAATGGGTTACAAAAGAAAAAAATTAGTGAAAATGAAATATAGAATATTACTATACTATTGTATCATTCAAGTGTAAGTGAAAATGTCCTGAAGATTTTAATGTTGAATATAAATCAACTTTATTCAATTCCTCATGAAGATAAATATAATTTAATAGTATTATATCCTAGTGGTTAGTAGTTATTCCATCATAATTAATGTTTACAATTATGATGAAATCATTATTTATCATGCACATTACACAAATTCAAATGTGTGTGTGTGTACACATATATGTATATGTGTGTGTATATGTATGTATGTATATACTGTAGACACCACAAATGTGTCTGCACCTTGGTTCTCCCCCCTTGTCCACCTCAAACCCATATCCTAACCCTTGGCCTTAGTCCCCTCCACTCATTTGATTAAAATAACTTAAATATTTTAATTAAGTGGCCCCCTTTCCACCTCACCCTTGCTACCTTGGATCCTCCCTTGAATCCCTCCACCTTCCTCTTAGCCTTTATTATGCCAAATCTTCTCATTATCTTCCTCCCGCGCCCATTTAAGCATCCTCATGACCGTTCTTCCCATAATCCCTCACCCGGCGGCGTGTAAGAATGCGCAGAGGCTATTTTTAGTCTCTGTCCCCATTCTGCCACCGCCGACGTCGGCGACCATTCGGCCGACGTCGGCGAAACTGCCGGTGTCGATAGCCTTCAAGACTCCTTTCTGCATCCATTCCACCCCCTGGCCCCTTGAGCTCACAAACAGAATTCTCTTGGCATTTTGGCATTCATTTCTTCTCCCTCTGAACCTCGTGCAACAGCAGCAACAGGTGCAGGGATTCTTGAGCAGAGATTTAGTCTTCTGTGGTCTCAACAACAGCTCTCCCACTCTTCATTCAACAAGCTAAAAAGGTAAGCACAGTCTGTTATTTCACTTCATTTCTTTTCTTTAGTGTTCAGTTGCTTGGCATCTGTTGTCTCCCACTGTCCTCTGTCCTACCCCCTGAGAGGCTGAAAAGCCTTCTCAGGCCCTGTCCTCTGTCCACCTTCCATTCACTCTTTCATCCTTTCAGTGCAATCCCGGACAACTCCCTCATCCCTCCTGCCAACAAAAACCCTATACAAGGCACCTGATCAGAACCAGACCATTCCCCAGTCCATTCAAATTCATCCCTGAGCTCTGCCTTGACCCTGTTCACGTACCAGACCCATCCACAGTCCAGAAACCCGACCAGACCCGACTACAGGCCACTACCCCGACCGACGCCGGTTACTTCCCCGACCGAGGTCAGCAGGATAACCGAAGTCGGTAGACCAGACAACCGACAATGGCAACATTACCAACCTCGGCGACTGTCATCAGCCCGACAACTCTTTTCAGGTAACCATTGACCTTTTCTTTCATTTCTAATTTGTTTATCACTCCTATATTCTGGCATTCTGTATTTCTTTAGTATTTTATCTGTCTATTATCAGTGGGTTGACCTCCCTTGAGGAAGTTTTCACACTTCCGGGACAAGCTCTTGCTTGGCAACCCACCATCTATCCATCTAACATCTTCTTGTCCAAGTTTCTTTTTCCTTGCAGGTGTCATTCCTCCACAGCCAAAGAGGGGTGCCCACAAACGTCTGGATTATGGTGCGCAAAATATTTATCCAGGTACTTCTAGCCTTGTCCATTTCTTTAGTTTCTTTATTCATCTTTTGAATGTAGAAAGCGAATTAGCGATAGAAACATTCTGGCACGCCCGGTGGGACCTTAGATTCTTCCTCGGGTTCCTCTTCCTTTAATTCATTTAGGTGCATTTAGGCTCCTTCCTTCTTGTCTCTTTCTTCTATTCCAAATGACACTATAAGCAGGACTAAAACGAATCTTTCTTCCTTGCATTTCTAGACTAGTCTAAACATCATACTCTCAACCCTTTCTCAAACTTGTCTTCATAACAAATCTCACATTTTGACTTGGGCTTAAAACGTATTGCACTTTCATTTCTGCTTGTGCTTGCATTAGTCCACATCTAGTAACTTAAATCCGCATATTGAATAAATCGTAGACACTTGATGTTACACTACCAGACCACATGCACTAAAACGAACATAAAACTTACTTGAGACAAGGCCTGACTGGGATTTCATCCCCCAGTGGATACCTTACCCATCCCGGTGACCCTACTTGGATTTCATCACCAAGGGGGAAGCCCACTCCGTTCTCTGGCGGAGGATAAACTCTAGGCGAGGTATATCTTGGCTAAGCGAGACCAACTAACCACTGGAATCGTGAAGTGAGGGGAGCTTGCTCCTTAGCACCAGGCCACGTACCAGACCTAACACATATTTTTGAGTGCCTAAAACAAGACCCGAAACCAGCTCTAGACTGCCTCTTCTAGGACCTTTTTTTTTACAGCCAATCTCCCTAAACATTCATCTAAGGCATAAGCCACAAGATTCTAAGGTTAATTCCTAGGATTTATTGCTTAGGCTTGTCTGTCTTTCTCAGTTCTTCTCTTCTCATCTGTTTGTTTGAGTGAGTGAGGACGCTTTCTTCATTATTTTTCCAAAGAATCTTAAAATCTTTTGGTTCTCTGGAAGACACAGTCACCGGCATCGGTTCTGTCACCGACGTCGGCTTTATTGTCTTATCGGCATCAGTTATCTGACCGACGTCGGCTATCTTCCTTACCGACATCGGGTTTTCAACCGACGTCGGTCTCTATCACTGTCCTTTTTTTCAAAACCAGCAGCCTAAAACCTGTCCCTTCTCTGTCAAAAACGACATTCTGGTTTTCTGAGACTGCAAAAACACAATTTCTAGAACCAGGACTCTCTTCTTAACCACTTTAGCCAACAACCACTTTCGTCTACCCCGTCTCTAACCAGTCCTATCATGGAGTTCCACTAGGAGACTGAAAGAACTCCTACAGGACCGACCCCGACCCTGACCCCGACTCAAATTCCCATCATCCCTGAAGGGGACCAAGATTTCGAGAGATTCTTGGACCTCAATACCGCAACCCTCCAAAACTATCTCATGAGAAACCCAACGCGAGACCTTTCAGGTGACGTGGCGACGACATCCACACCATTCTCCACCCGACCCTTTATGACTCAGCCTTTCGCCTCAACTATTAACCCAACCATGGCCAATACGCAAAGTTTGGCCTCCCCATCTATTCTTAGACCGACCTCCATCGGGGTTCCATTACCCCCTCAACCACCTGCAATTCAACCAAGTTCTACATCATATCAGAACTTGATTGTCTCGACCCCTCATACTCTTGCGCCCACAAATGTAGGAGTGCCAACCTATCTTTCTACCAGTGCCGCCATTTAACCACCTTTGGTGGTGCCCAGTCAACTTATACCTTCGACCTTCATAACGCAACCACCTTTAGCCTCCACTTATGTCCCTGCGACTAGTCATCCATACATTGCACCCTTACGAGCGCAACCAACTACGTCACACGCCTCCTCTGGCCTCTTCCAAGTGCCTTACATCCTAGGGGGCACTCAACTCGCTAATCCGTCAGCAGATCTTATCAAAATGCTGGTGGATAAAATGTCCAGTCTCGAGACTTCTATTTCCGGTTCAAGCAATACTTTGTCATATGAGCAAATTTGCAGTGAGCCCATCCATCCTTCCGTCCCTATTCGACCATACCCTAACCATTGGGAGCTTCCTAAATTCACTCGCTTTCAGAGTAAGGAAGACCCACAACAACATTTACAGGCATTTAGACATGCCTATTATCTTATTGCCCATGACGATGCATTGCTTTTACGCACGTTCCCTATGTCGCTTTCTGGCCCAGCCCTTGACTGGTATAGTTCTCTTGCCAGACACTCTATCTTTTCATTCATTCAACTCGCCCAACTATTTCTTGACCATTTCTCAATCAACATCACCAAACAAGTCTCAATCACAGACCTTTACTCCATCAGGCAATTTGACGATGAATCAATAGTCGACTTTGTCGCTCGTTGGAGAGGTCTGATCAACCAGCTCTCCTTCTCTTTGCCTCAACCTGAGCTCATCGAGCTCTTCTCTCGAGCATGTGCCAGACACATCTCTTCTACCTTGCGGATTCAGACATTCCACACTTTTGACAAAGCTTTCATCATGGCTTGAAAGCTCGAACTCCATGCCCTTGAAGAAGATAAGGTCAAATTGCATCATACCAATGCTAAAACCAATGGCCATTCTTCTTCCAGACCTTCTTCTTCTGCCAATTCCGAATCTAAAGGAGTGGCCAATACTGTGGTCGCTAGATCACCATCCTCGACAACAACAAATTATTCTCAAACTTCAACATCTCCAAGCATCACCAAACAATTCCAACAATGGTACATTCAGCGTTCTTACACTCCACTTGGAGAACCATACGCTTCCGTTTTGGAAAAACTACTCAAGCAGGGGGTCCTCAATCTCCCTCCAATCCGACCACCTCAATTTGACTCTTCAAAAGCCATCCCTACATGGTATAGGGAGGCTGACTTCTGTCCCTTTCATCGCGTCCAAGGCCATGACATCGACAACTGCCGAACCTTCAAAAACATCGTCCAAGACATGATCGACAAGGGGGATCTTATTTTAGATAACCCGAACGCCCCACCTAACCAACATATCAACATTTTCAAACAACCATTTCCGAATCATTCGCCTACTCAAAACAACGTCTAGACTTCGACCAATGACCCTCAACACCATGACATTCACACGATTAACACTATCTCACCTCTTGTCCTTGACCAACCTCTTCCATTAAAGGATGAAGAACCTTCTTCTCCTACTAGTCCTCCATCTACCTCTCTTGTATTGGAGGACGCTTTGACCACATCAACGCCATCAAGCCCACCTCCATCCGAAGACCCTACCTTGCCTACTCCTCAACTACAAGTAGAAGGCACGATCATCCATGCCCTCTACCCACTTGAGGAGCCGCCCTCTCTTATTTCTTCTCCACCAAGAGAAGAACCAGTCTCTCCACCCATTTCAACCGAGGAAGACCCAGTCACGGTTTCCTCTTGCCCTTTGCGTGAGATTTCTACATCTCACTCACCTCCATCCACATCCAAACCCAAACCTACATCTAACCTCACCTCACACAATAGTGGCCCTCGATCCAAACACACGAAAGCTACTAGACCTCATCGGAGGACTCCTCCTCCACCTTCGTCATTACCTTCAATCTTGGGCCTGCATCCGTCCACTTTAATAGGAGTGCTTCCCACTCCCATCCTTCAAAGAGGCACATCGCCTCCATTACTCTCTCAACCCATCAGACATATATCTACTTCAAACCCTTGACCTATGCCTCTTTCGCCTCCCAAGCCAACGTCACCAACCCTCACTACAATAAAACATCCAGACCCGTTAGCAGGTTCTTACACCTTGCTGTTACAGCAATTATTGTAGTCCTCTCGTATCAATCTCCCACCTCTTAGACTGTATCACTCTCTCGGACCAAAACCACCCTGGTTCGACCACACTTGCATTTGTGCATATCATCGCACGCCTGGACATGACACGGAACATTGTTGTGCCCTCAAGGTTGCCATTCGCCGATGTTTGGAGAATGACACCGCTCTTTTCAACCACGTTATCAACAAACCTTCAATACCACCCCACTCATCAACTCTCAGATCAAGGCCATCTTGGTTCGACAACTCTAAATTCTGCCATTATCATCACATTTCGGGACATGACACTGAGCGTTGTTGTGCTCTCAAAGCTGTCATTCGTCAGCACCGGAGAAAGGATACCCTTCTCATCAAGGATCCTCTTGACCACCTCTTCGACAAAACATCAACCCCGACTCATGCCTCTCTAACCTCATCACCTAAATCAAGATCCCCATGCCAGACTGTGGTCCCTTTGCCACCTCTGACCCCCTTATTCGACATTAATACCATCCATCTGACCACTAAACCTCAACCGACCTTAACCAATCTTTCAAACATTCTCCCTACCCACTGGGGGAATTCATCCTTCATCCAAACCTCGACCAACTGTTCAACCCAGTCTCTACCACATATCAATCACTTATTTAATCTTAAATCTCGACCAAGTGTCCATCGACCCAACCCCCAACCAATTATTCGACTAGTCTCAACCAAACTTCAACCAAATATCAATCAACCAAACCTCTCGACCAAACATTCAACCTTTTTTCAACCAACCAATGACAATGTCAACCAACTTCACATCCATCAATCATCATCGTGACCAATCTGGAAAGAGCCAAATGGGGCAAGTTTGCTCCTAATTGACTTGGACCTTATCATAACATACAAGCATGGCCCAGGGACTTATTAGACCTTGAACCCCTTTTTATGTCTTGCATCTTCGACCATTTCTACTGTTAGTCGAGTGTTCGATCACTTGACATTTTACTTGAGCTCATCCCTTGAGCAACCCCTTGTCATTGTCATTCCTTTTCCTATCAACCCTGCTTCCTAACACTTGTCAACCCTTTTTTGGTCAAGCAGTAATGCTTTGCCCTAATAAAAGGGAACCCTTAAACCTCTACAGGGTCGTCCATGGCTAAGCTTCAGTCAACAATTATTTCAATAATATATCATACCAGGTCATAAAACACTCTAAATGTAGACTGCTCCCTCAAAGGACAGCTACATAATTGCTGTATTACTAGACTGATCCCTTGAAGGATAGCTAGGCCAACTTATCAAATATTTAAAGCAAAAATATAGACCACTCCCTCGAAGGATGGCTATGACTAAATCTTGCTACAAACAGCAACCTTTCTTAGAAGCTTCCTGCATTGATCAGCTTCGCAACATGACCATAAATCAAATGACATCTCTCTGTAGACTTCCCGCATCGATCAGTCTGCGCAAAAAAAAAAAAAAAAAAAAAAAAACCAGTCATGGACTTGGCTTGTAGTTGTCTCAGGGTCTCCTATAAAAAGGGGCAAGGTTATTCCTGCTCTTAAACTGGGTTACCCTATCCTCCTCCTATTACCTGCTCAAGGGACTTCAAGCTCACTTTAATGTCAAAGTGATTCGATTACCGCTCTAACACAACACTGGTCAACGACGTAATGCATGAACGGGCTTTTGTTCTAATAACCCCTATCTATGCTCCCTTTCTGGTCCTTGTCAATGAAAGAGCAATTTGCCTTTCACTTTTTCTCTACACTTTGGTCACATTTAATCGACTCAAACCGAGCTACTTTTCATCCTATCGGGCATCATCCTCATCCATTTCACATAGTTTCTATGGACACCAATACACATGGAAACTATCGACCAGACCCAATTTATGTTAAGCATAAACCAATACTTGCTGAAGCATAAATAGACCTTCATTCATTTATAGCATACATCCATCACGACTATGGAAACTTGCTAGGGATGAAAGACTCTCGACCAATTCTACAGAATACACCATCTGTAGCATCATCTTATCCTCATCTTACCCTCATCATTTCGACACTTGACCACATCCAATCATCGACCAATCTTCTCAACAAGACCGAACTACATTGGTCTGAGGCCCTATGACCAGGGTTATGTAGGCAGCACTCAGATAACACATCCTCTGAGGTTAGCTCGACCACCCCCATTTGTTTGTCTCTTTGATGGATACACCTTCTCTTCTGTGACTTTTGACCAAGACCAATCATTTTCTTTGACCATTCCTCCCTTTTAGGGAGAACTACATTGGCCTGAGGCCCTTCACACAAGGGCTATGTAGGCAGCACTCAGATCACATGACATTTTCTGAGGTTAGCTCGGCCACATCCTTTCATCCATCCATCCCCTCGACCAATGACCATTGGAGATCATGCGTATCTCCTTCGACCTTCGACTACTTCCAAGCCAATGTTGCCTTGGTTGTTTTTGCATGTGTGCTACCTCACGGTTGGTTAGCAGAATTGTCTGCAGACTATTTTTGACCCTTCTCAAGTATAGGATTGCAAGCCATTTGATCCCTACTACTTGTGGCATTTTCATGTTTTCTAGGAGCACTTCCTGAGCCTGGGATACCTAGAACACGATGACCATTTAGAGCTTCAGCTTAGATTGAGTAACCCGATCAGTAGATGACTAAATGCTGGGGCCCGATTACTTCAATTTTGGCACTCCTTGACCCTCGACATGCGACAATTTGACCCAATCATCCCGTAAAGTGGCATACGCGCAATCACAACTATTGCAGCATTTTCGCTCACACTCTTTTATCCATCTCTCTGTCAAATCGACACTCGATCTCCAATTCCCTTCTCTCGACTATCACTTTGAGGGGGGAACACCTTATCCTTTTCCTGGGGCAACCAACTCCTATTTTTGTCTTGCAGTTCGTCAAGAACAACCAACAAGACAAAAAGGGGCAAATGTAGACACCACAAATGTGTCTGCACCTTGGTTCTCCCCCCTTGTCCGCCTCAAACCCATATCCTAACCCTTGGCCTTAGTCCCCTCCACTCATTTGATTAAAATAACTTAAATATTTTAATTAAGTGGCCCCCTTTCCACCTCACCCTTTCTACCTTGGATCCTCCCTTGAATCCCTCCACCTTCCTCTTAGCCTTTATTATGCCAAATCTTCTCATTATCTTCCTCCCACGCCCATTTAAGCATCCTCATGACCGTTATTCCCATAATCCCTCACTCGGCGGCGTGCAAGAATGCGCAGAGGCTATTTTTAGTCTCTGTCCCCATTCTGCCATCGCCGATGTCGGCGACCATTCAGCCGACGTCGGCAAAACTGCCAGCATTGGCAGCCTTCAAGACTCCTTTCTGCATCCATTCCACCCCCCGGCCCCTTGAGCTCGTAAACAAAATTCTCTTGGAATTTTGGCATTCATTTCTTCTCCCTCTGAACCTCGTGCAATAGCAGCAACAGGTACAGGGATTCTTGAGCAGAGATTTAGTCTTCAGTGGTCTCAACAATAGCTCTCCCACTCTTCATTCAGCAAGCTAAAAAGGTAAGCACAGTCTGTTATTTCACTTCATTTCTTTTCTTTAGTGTTCAGTTGCTTGGCATCTGCTATCTCCCACTGTCCTCTGTCCTACCCCCTGAGAGGCTGAAAAGCCTTCTCAGGCCCTGTCCTCTGTCCACCTTCCCTTCACTCTTTCATCCTTTCAGTGCAATCTCGAACAACTCCCTCATCCCTCCTACCAACAAAGACCCTATACAGGGCACCTGATCAGAACCAGACCATTCCCCAGTCCATTCAAATTCATCCCTGAGCTCTGCCTCGACCCTGTTCACGTACCAGACCCATCCACAGTCTAGAAACCCGACCAGACCCGACTACAGGCCACTGCCCCGACCGATGCCAGTTACTTCCCCGATCGAGGTCGGCAGGATAACCGAAGTCGGCAGACCAGACAACCGACAACGGCAACATTACCGACCTCGGCGACTGTCATCAGCCTGACAACTCTTTTCAGGTAACCATTGACCTTTTTTTTCATTTCTAATTTGTTTATCACTCCTATATTCTGGCATTCTGTATTTCCTTAGTCTTTTATCTGTCTTTTATCAGTGGGTTGACCTCCCTTGAGGAAGTTTTCACACTTCCGAGACAATTTCTTGCTTGGCAACCCACCATCTATCCATCTAACATCTTCTTGTCCAAGTTTCTTTTTCCTTGCAGGTGTCATTCCTCCACAGCCAAGGAGGGGTGCCCACAAACGTCTGGATTACGGTGCGCAAAATCTTTATCCAGGTACTTCTAGCCTTGTCCATTTCTTTAGTTTCTTTATTCATCTTTTGAATGTAGAAAGCGAATTAGCGATAGAAACATTCTCCATATACTATGGGTTGACCTCCCTTGAGGAAGTTTTCACACTTTCGGGACAAGCTCTTGCTTGGCAACCCACCATCTATCCATCTAACATCTTCTTGTCCAAGTTTCTTTTTCCTTGCAGGTGTCATTCCTCCACAGCCAAAGAGGGGTGCCCACAAATGTCTGGATTACGGTGCACAAAATCTTTATCCAGGTACTTCTAGCCTTGTCCATTTCTTTAGTTTCTTTATTCATCTTTTGAATGTAGAAATCGAATTAGCGATAGAAACATATACATATACTATATTCAATTCCTCATGAAGATAAATATAATTCAAAATTATTAAATCTTAGTGGTTAGTAGCTATTCCATCATAATTAGTGTTTATGATTATGATGAAATCATTGTTTACCATCTACATAACACAAATTAAAATGTGTGTGCATACACACAGAGAAAGAGAGAGTTGTGTGTGTGTGTGATATTTGTGTGTGTGTACACATCTCTCTCTCTCTCTCTCTCTCTCTCTCTCTCTCTCTCTCTCTCTCTCTCTCTCTCTCTCTCTCTCTCTCTCTCTCTCTCTCTCTCTCTCTCTGTGTGTGTGTGTGTGTGTGTGTGTGTGTGTGTGTGTGTGTGTGTGTGTGCGCGCGCGTGTGCGTGCGTGTGCATGTGTGTGTGTATACATATATATGTGTGTACATGTGTGTGTGGATATACACATACACATACATATTATAAATATAAATATAAATATTCTAATAGATTAAAAATGGGGACCTATGAATAACATGTGTTACTAGTTTATATGATTCATCATATACATTTTATATTATATATTAAGTTTTTATTATGCACATTTCATGGCATATATGATTAGGATTCAAAAAATATAGGTTTTATATGACACATTTATTATTATGTGGTACATTCCTACACCTAAATTTGATCCTTCTTACATTGGGAACCTGCTTGAATAGGGGAATATTCACACACACACACACACACACACACAGACATATATATATATATATATATATATATATATATATATATATATATATATATATATATATATATATATATATATATATATATATTAAATCACTCTATGACCATTCCATTGATTATATTGATTTGATTACACTAATTAAACATGTATTTATCTAACTTATACTCTCTATAGTGTTTCATTATATGGATATAAATTTTACTATGTATGATGTTGACATTGGTTGATTGTGTAGACTATCATTGGTTTATTTACATAATTGATCCTTGATTGTGTATAAATTTGTGTGATTATTATTATAAATGACATTAATATTTTTATATGTGACTCTTAGTTTGAATGGAATTTATTTTTCTATTTTGAGTTTCTAGCTATGTATGACATTAATTTTTATATTATTTAACTTTTACTCTAATAAAATTGATTGATTTATGTGAGACTCTTACTCCACATGACATTGAGTGTACATTTTCAAAATATTATTGTGTGACATTGAGTGTTATCATGTGTTTTTATATGATTATTTTTATGTGTCATGGCCATGACATGTTGTTTGACTATGTGTGGATACATATAGGATTAGATTATGATATCTTCATGCAAAAATTCATATATTCAATTATTGTACTTGTGTACAATGCCATGATTCATATCATGCATATTCTACATGGATTATTTCTCATTACTTATATGATCTTTACTATGATGTCTATTTTGGTTTTCACCATTTATATATCTATTTAACATTACATTTATGTGAATTATGATACATGTTTTAAATATTCTGTAATGATCTAATAGTTTTACAATGACACAATATAATCATATTAACATGTTTTTTACATTATGACATATTTCATATATAACATGATGTGTGTAATTAATTTATATGGAGACAAGTTATTTTAAATACACATACCTCACCTCAAAATGTGGATATACATAATGGGCTTGTCATAGAGGTTAAGTCCACTACATATAGATAACTTAGATTGGCATAGATTGATTCAAATTGGCACATATTGATTTATATTGTCAAAGATAGATAATTATTAAGGCATGATTGAAATATATTGGGTTCATATGTAAGGCATATATAAGACATTCCATAGGGTTGTGAGTGATAGTTCATAAAATGTAATAAATTACAATATGGTCAAACATAATGTCATACTATAACACAAGTTATGACTTAAAATACACATGTTATACTATTGAGTGATAAATAATGCTATTCAATTATCAATATTTCTCACATTTATTCATATATACTCATTCATACATATATTTTGAATCTAAAATCCATCTATAGTGGTTGATTTGGATTTTTCACATTTACATATAAGCATAGTTAGGATCCACCTTTTAATTGGAACCTAATGTGTGTTTTATTCTAATAAAATTATCATGAGTAGTGTGGTCAAGGTTATACATAAGTTAACATTTTAATCACTTCTCCACATTTAATTAATGTTTGGTCATATATATTATCATCCTATTATTTTAACACTGCCATCTCCATAGGGCATAATCACCCCATTCTCAAATCGCTTTATCTGGTAGCTTGATTTTCATACCTACAAGTGTATTCATTCCTTTCTTTTTAAATTTCAAACATTTTAATAATCGACATTACTTCATATGTTATATAATAAGTGGAAAATGATTTATACATGTTTTATTCTATGCATTTAATGGATAAATATGAATACTCAAGACTTAATTGAAAATTACAAAATTACTTACACTGAAGTATCAAATGTCTTAATTTAACATTTTAACCTAGAATTTTCAATACTAGACTAAAAGGGGGTAATTTATAGGCACATAAATATGGTATTATACAATTAAAAAAATGAATTTTTCCAATCCCTAACATATGTCACTTGTGCAAACATAATTAAAACTTTTTTCACATTTCCTCCTTGTAATTTATCTATCTATGAGCTTGGCCTTACTAGTTAAACATCATTCACATACCAGATCTTCCCAAATTTTTCATAAATTCCATATCAAATAGAAAAGACTATTTATATTATATGGATAAAATTTTCCTCCTATCTATAAATATTTTGATAAAATTTAGATGATACTGGTTATTGGTATCACCTTCCTTCTTGGATCCATCCTAGGTTATCGAAATAGCTATTAATCAAATTTAAACCATTCATTGTCATTTAGCACATTTTGCATGTTATTTTGGAGGAAATGACCTAAAGATTTAGCTATATATAATACTATCCTAAGGTATTCTTCACTTTGTCACTTTTTTACAAATCACTTACACATTTATTAATACATATAAGTATCCTTGAGGCATTACCTAAAGCATCAAACTATGAAAACATATAAAAGGAATAGTCACTAATATAAATTTGAATATTATTACAAGGTAAAAATCATAGGATGTCAAGTCTCAAAAGTGGTTCATAAAATAGGTAGATAATCCACATTAATTTTCACCTACATAAATCTTATATTTCTATCTCAACACATGGTTGATATATGACTATTATAGACTAATTTCACTACTAAAAAGTAAAAAACATAGTGTTGGAAATGCAATGTATAACATAATGAAATTAATAAGGAATAATAAGACAAGATAAATCATAATAAGAATTTAATATAAGACCTGGAGAGATTTGATGTGGGGAAAAACTCCACTAGGTTAGGATAATATATCTCTCCTTCCATTATGTAACTAAAATAAATTACAAGTTACTACCAAGCATGGACTTCATAGACAAAGATTTATTTATTACACTATGAAAATATTACACATAGGGTTTATTTTAACTTAGTAATCACTTTATACTAATCCAAAACAATTGGAATAATCATTCACAACTATGAAACATTGACATAACAATAGAAAAGGAACTAAAATTATAGAGTGAATGTGAATCTAGATTCAATACTTCTCACCAAATGTTATTATGTCCTATAACTTAAATAGAGTATATATTTATGCTTCATCATGTTGTAACCTTCTAAATAATTATTTTTCAACCCAAGATATGTTCCCAAGAAATGCCTAGGAGATTAGATGTCCAAAAGAGATTTAGGTTATAATTGGGGTAATTGCATCCTCTCCTTTTAGGATTGTTGTTGAGACAATCTAGGGCCAGAGTTGTAGGTATTGGGATCCATTAAATATATTACTTGGAATATATCTCCAAGAGATGAAATTCTACCAATAGAGGCTCAATGATGGTTTTATCATCAATAAAAAAAACTATGTACTGATAAATAAACTAATTGCACCATATTTGAAATTTTGGGCTCTACTTATTTCACTTCATCATTTCTAAAAGGGGGATATAGATCACTTGTTCAAAAATCAAAAAGAAAATGTAGAGAGTAATATAGAGAAGATAAATTTCTATATGAATGGAAACTTTGATGCTTTGAGGACTAAGAATGTGCTTAACTACAGTTATACCACTATATGCCAAGTTTCATGATGGCTCAATCTCTAGTCACATAAGGAAAGAGTCTAAGGGAAAAGGAGAAATGATTGATTCATATATTATTTTAATGGACAATTTTGAATATGTATGTTTTTAATCACACACAATTCCTCATATATCTCAAATAAAATGAAATAATCAAGGAATTTAACTAGAATAACTAACACTCATCTTAATTAACACATAAATCTTGTAGGAAAACATGGCTAACAGTATTAGAATTAGTGCTAATCCATTAAAATAGAAAGGAAGTGGAAGACATCCATGAATAAAATTTATTTAAATAAAAAATCAAATTATAACTAATCCAATAATGTTTGTTTATAATAGATTCAACCCCTTAAAAATATTACATAGAAGTATATATAGAAGAAGAATCAAGGTTGTCTTCTAGTAACACAAGTTCCCACTCTAAGCCATCATGGATTAAAATGGTTACAATTGAATTATACAAAAATATCCCATATCATAGAAAAAGTGGAACAAAATTCCCATGGCCCACCATAAGATAATCATGAGGATGTTTGAGGTGGACCACTCTCCAACTTCTTTAGACATACCTCCTCAGCTACCAATGTGTCTACCACCATGTCAAACTCCTAATATTTCTTGTCAAGGTTTATGGGAGGCTCTAAAAATACCACCTTAGACTAGGCCAACAACCACTTGTGTACTTGGAGTGGGGCCTCCAGAAAGACATTTAACTCATACACCTAGCTAATTCTTATTATTAACTAGGTTGATAGATTTAGAATCACCTTGTCCCCAACTTTATTATCTTTTTTCACCTTTTTCACATGTCTTGGTTAAATTTGATCTAGTGGAATTTGAATTATCCTATGTCCAATAAGGTTCCATCTTGATAGAATAACACTAAAGATTACATCTTTGAAATAGGTCAACATCCACTCCCAACTATTTTTTGGAGGCTTGATTACTATCCATGATAGGGTTAATCACTCATAAATTGAATTCTTCATGCTCTTATGTCATGTCCCCTTTTTTAGTGGACATCATCAAACTTGATGGTTAGCCTATTATGCGACCCTTGTAGGCTGATAAGATGAATAGAGGGTCATGATGGAGATTGGCTTGGCTACGATTAGCAGAATTCCTACAGTTGGCTTTCGTTTAGGCTCTTTCGGACATGAATTAAGGGAGATATTAATATTTGATTGATTTAATCAAATATTAATTATTTGGTCTAATTTTAATTAATTATTAATTATTAATTATTTGGTCTAATTTTAATTAATTATTATTTGGTCTAATTTTAAGACCCTAATTCTAATTTAAGAATTGGTCTAATTTTAAGACCCAAATTCTAATTTAAGAAACCCAAGTTCTAATTTGAGGAATTCTAATTTAAGAAACCCAAGTTCTAATTTGAGGAAATCTAATTTTAGGAAGCACACCTTTGGAGGGTATAAGGGTTTCTCATGGGAGAGAGTTTGTATTCATGAATTGATTATTGATTTGATTGTTGAAGAATTCTTCTGTGAAGACTGAGCCAAGGGTTCCAGGATTCCATTTGCATTGAAGAACGTCAACTCTTCATTGTGTGCGATTCAGAGGTTGTGAGAGATCAGCCGATCTATTGCCAAATTGAGAGATAACTTCATACAGAAGTTATCACAAGGGTTTACAAGTTTGAGAGATAACTTCATACAGAAGCTCTCACAAGGGTTCACAGGTATTTCTTATTTTGGTTTTTGATTCAATAATTATCCAGATATAGATCTTTTGTATTAGCCCATATTTCTTCAGATCAAGATCAAGCATATAGGTTGTGCTATATTGGTAGCTGTATGAAGTCTGTACAGATCCATGAAAATCTGTATGCATCAGCGGAAAGATCAGACACTGACATCGGCAGGCAGAGCCCTACAGAGACCGACATCGGCCAACCTCTCACCGACGTCGGTAGGTTAATGACCCCAGTCAACTGACGTCAGTGACTGTGTTCTTGACACAACAGGTCGAGATGTACCAGATCTAGATTGATTGCCCAGTTTGTGGAATACTCAGGCTATTAAGGCCATATTTTTAATATTCTTTGTATACTTGATAGAGGACCTCTATTGTAAGCATATGAGCAAATAAATAAGAGATTATACCGTGATTTATTTATCTATTTGAAGATATTTTGCAAAAATATAGATAAGCAATTCATAGCTTTTGTCAATCAATAGTCCCTATTGGTTGGGGATACTACAGTGGTATCAGAGCTAATGTCCTACCATCTTGTTGGGTAGTTTGGGTAGATTGAATCAGTGAAGTATCCATGATGACTTCAAGTACTCAAAAATAGTGGGACAAGGATATGAAGAAGATGAAACAAATTTTGAACCAGTTGTGTGAAACCCAAAAGAGGATGAATGAATTTCTTTTAGACCCTACAGATTCAAAGGCCAACCCAGCAACACCACCTTTGGATCAAGAGGCTCTTAACAGTCTACACAGGAAAAAGCTTTGCTTATACTGCAAATGTCCATATGATGCCAATCACGATTATCTTTTGAGGCCTAAGGGCAAGGAAAATCATGTGATGTGGGCGTATTATGAGGATTCGGAATCAAAAGATTTCGAACAACAGGATAATTATGAGGAGTCAGAGGTAGAGGCTTCAGAGCCTAAGGTAGAGGCAATGAAGGTGGCTCACCAGGATTCTGAGAGACATGCAGATGAGCTTAGTCATGGGGATTCAGACTCTTAGTTAGTTGCAGAGGATGAGGGAGCTAGAGATTGTGATGATGAGGTAGTTTCAGCAGCAGCTTCTCTGGAGTTAGATGAGGATGAGTCTGATGCTTGCATTCAGAGTGTGGAGGTGTACTTAGATGTTAGTACACTGAGTGTTGGTCATCTTGAGGTGAGTTTAGATCAAGAGTTAGCACATTTGGCTGGGACTCAGCTTTCTTTTACAGTAAGGTCACATGTCGTGGATGATATGAGTATGTCTAGCATTCACATTCTAGATTCAGATATTATTCAAGTGAGGAGCTTACTTGAGTTGCCAGTTGATTTCTGTTCTTGGATTGGATGTTGGGATCCTTATCTTGGTACTTGGGATGATGTGACGCCATTGGATGATAGTTGTGATGGACATGGCATGGAGATTGTGTTGACTGATAGTGGGGTAGCTTGTGACTTCATTTGGGATCCAGGTGGATTGATTGTTTTATCATTCAGTGATTGCTTGAGGGCAAGCAATTTCAGGAGGGACAGATTGTCATGTCCCCTTTTTTAGTGGACATCATCAGACTTGATGGTTAGCCTATTATACGACCCTCATAGGCTGATAGGATGAATAGAGGGTCATGATGGAGATTGGCTTGGCTACGATTAGCAGAATTCCTACAGTTGGCTTTCGTTCGGGCTCTTTTGGACATGAATTAAGGGAGATATTAATATTTGATTGATTCAATCAAATATTAATTATTTGGTCTAATTTTAATTAATTATTAATTATTCATTATTTGGTCTAATTTTAATTAATTATTATTTGGTCTAATTTTAAGACCCTAATTCTAATTTAAGAATTGGTCTAATTTTAAGACCCAAATTCTAATTTATGAAACCCAAGTTCTAATTTGAGGAATTCTAATTTAAGAAACCCAAGTTCTAATTTGAGGAAATCTAATTTTAGGAAGCACACCTTTGGAGGGTATAAGGGTTTCTCATGGGAGAGAGTTTGTATTCATGATTATTGATTTTGATTGTTGAAGAATTCTTCTATGAAGACTGAGCCAAGGGTTCCAAGATTCCATTTGCATTGAAGAACGTTAACTCTTCATTGTGTGTGATTCAGAGGTTGTGAGAGATCAACCGATCTATTGCCAAATTGAGAGATAACTTCATACAGAAGTTATCACAAGGGTTTACAAGTTTGAGAGATAACTTCATACAGAAGCTATCACAAGGGTTCACAGGTATTTCTTATTTTGGTTTTTGATTCAATAATTATCTAGATATAGATCTTTTGTATTAGCCCATAGTTATTCAGATCAGGATCAAGCATACAGGTTGTGCTATATTGGCAGCCGTACGAAGTCTGTACAGATCTGTGAAAATCTATACGCATCAGCGAAAAGATCAGACACCAACATCGGCAGGTAGAGCCCTATAGAGACCGACATCGGCTGACCTCTCACCGACGTCGGTAAGTTAATGACCCTAGTCGACCAACGTCAGCGACTGTGTTCTTGACATAGCAGGCCGAGATGTACCAGATCCAGATTGAATGCCCAGTTTGTGGAATACTCAGGCTATTAAGGCCGTATTTTTAATATTCTTTGTATACTTGACAGAGGACCTCTATTGTAAGCATATGAGAAAATAAATAAGAGATTATACCATGATTTATTTATCTATTTGAAGATATTTTGCAAAAATATAATAAACAATTCAGAGCTTTTGTCAATCAATAGTCCCTATTGGTTGGGGATATTACATCTTAAAATAATTCTAGTAGAGGCTTAAGTCTTCTAGAGGCACAAACTTAATATTGAATAACACACCCTTGTGAATAACCATAATGAGCCTTTCACATTTACTACTCATGTTGGTAACTCTCTCCAAGTGTGCTTGATTGCATTAGAGGTGATCTTTTCTCATTGTCAAGGCTTTAAACAATTTTATGACATCCATGAATAATTTCACAAGGGCCTCCTCTACTTGACCAATTAACTCCATTGAGAAATTTCTCCTCACTTATGATCTAATTAATTTGAACTACATTCTTTCTATGACCTTCTCAGTTAGTTTATTAGTGGCTAAGAGCATTGATATAGGGTATTTGGCCATTTTATCCTCCCCATTAGATGCCCTCATTTTAGTGAGGGATAAGAGATCATGTTTAGTACTTGACACTAATAGGCCTCTTTACTAATTAAACTTCTATGTGAAAACTCTCCTTATCCTCTTAATTAATATATTGAACTCTCATTGGATCTCTAGTTCACCCTGCTAGACCATTTATAGTATCTATGTTTTGATAGGGGATAGGGACCCAGACTAACTTGGGCCTATGGTAACTCTTAAGGTAGTGGAAGAAGATTAAAGTGGGATGGTAAAGATAGAGGTAAGTAAAAGAGGCATGAGAGGAGGATAAATGGATGAAGGGGAATGAAGGAAGCAAGAGAGGAGTAGATGAGGAGGAGACATGGGATCCATATGGGAATAATTATGTATTTCATTGGTCAAGGGTCATGTTGAACTGTAGACCAATGGAACTTGGAAGTGGAGTGTTCAATAAAAAATAATGAAATTAGTTGGTTAAATCTAAATATTTGAAGGCACGAGGTGATAGAAAAGGAGGATTGGGGAGAAATGAGAAAAGTGATCTTAATAAAATGCCAATATGGGGTTACCCTTTGTATCTTCTTGGATCCATTACCTGGATCAACTATAGCTATGGTCATGGTTGTAGGGACTGTGGTGGAAACAAGAACCTAAATTGAGGGCACAATAAAAGCTAACCTATTCTTATTTTTGGTCATTGTGATTGAATAAGCCTAAGTTTCAATATTTGAAGGAGGAATGGTGTTAATTGTTTCAAAATGACCTATATTATTTCGGGATTAGTTATAGGCACTACAAATCTAGGAGCCACTCAAATTGTGCACATGGATGCACTTATGGCTGGAGTGGCCTTCATGGTAATTGAGGTGGGGATAGTGAAACATGTATGTGTTGGATAAGTAACCAATGATACTGATGATATGGATACCATAGTGTATTTTGGCACCATAAAGATATGATCCACTATAATTTTAGCCCTTCCTAGAGATGTAGAAGTTGTTTGAACTGAACTAGACACTCATAGAGATGAGGGTCATGAAATTAAGACTCTAAGATACCAAAGGTGAGTCATATGGATTCATATGATTGGAATGCGATGAGAAGAGGGGGAAATGGAATTAAGGAAGTTAAACATGTGTGGAGCTATGGGTAATTAAGGGAATTGGTAAATGGGAACAATAGAAACTAAGGGAGGACTTATTGGGATAGGCCTGGTGATACAAGATAATTAGGATGTGGTTTATGTTCATGATGTAAATATCATAGTTTAAACTTTTTCATAATGTATGGGTGTCCTAGGAGATTTTTAAGAGTTAATATGAAGCCATTTAATGCTTCACTAGTATTGTTGTAGGTAAATTTAGAGTTTACCTATCAAAATGGAAACTTGAATATTTTTATTATATTATAAGTCCTATAATTACCTTATGTAAATGTAATTCATTAAAAGACACTATTTATAAGAATAATTAAATGTATAAAAATACAAACTTGGCATATAGTTGGTTAGCTCTAAACAAGGGGAGAGAACATTAACTAAACTTGTCCAAGATGGAATTTCTATGTAGTGATAAGTCTAAGACCAAGTTTGAAGGATCAAAACAAGGCAAGAAATAAGCATAAAAGGTCAAATCATGAATACGTATAAGATATAATAGGAGACTAAGAAGGATTATTGACTTTAGACATGTGTGTTTATATATGTTTACAACAAAACTACATGTATAAATTTTAGGATTGTTAATAAAGAATAGATTGTGATGATGTTCAAATGTGTTTTTATAACTCCAACATATAATTTCATGTTTTGAATGGTTTTTAATATTAACTTATGATTGAAATGGATTATAGTTGAGACCTATTTTAAAAGTAAGGTAATTTTATGACATAACTTGGAATAATAATGCAATTCTATGTACCATTTATCATATAATTATATACTCATCTCTTTTAAAATAAAATAAGCTTTGTATAAAATCAATAATTTTATATTTTATCAAATTCTCATTCTCAAGTTTGGTAATAGGGTCATCTGAGAATAGTTTGATAAAATGGTTACTCCATGTATTTGTATAAATTATCATGTTGTGTGATATGAAGATAAATTTTAGTAGAGTTGTGGATTTGAGGAGTATAATTGTATCTTACACAGTCTTGGTAAGTAAATTACCCTCCATCTTCTAACTTATTTCAAGTGACAAAGAAATTAATTGAATAAATATTAGAATAGTTTTTTTTCAAGTGAAGGTACTGCATTCTTGGTTATTATAAAGGTTGTCTATGAATAGATCGACACAATCAGATTTTTTTTGATAAAATGGTCAATGGATTTGGATACATCATTCATGTAATGGTAAAAATCATATATAACATCAATTTATTATTTAGAATTTATCTTGGTACATAGACAACTATTCTATGTAGATAAAGTCATAAGGAAAATTTGCCAAGCTATATTTGGAATCATAATCCTTGTATTAGTTTAGATAAAGTGGCTCTTTATTCATTTGGTTTTTTTGAGTTGTCCTTTGTTGGAATTATTAATCTCAAGGTATTTATAAATTTATAAATGACCCAAATACAATTATTTTCCTCTAAATTACAAAGGTTTCATAAGGTTGATAATAAACCTAAGAGAGATAAAGAAGTCTAAGGTGAAAGAAAGGAGTCTTCAAAGTATTTTCAAAATATGATCATTTCATATTTCAAGATAAAGTGTAATGATAAATTTTGTATCTGATCTAAAGGGAAAAATTACGTATCTTGTGAATAGGGATAAAAAAATGAAAGTCTGTAATGGTAGTGCATACCATGGATCAAATTTAAGTATCATTTCATCTCACTGAAGACTTATCTTGATAAAGATTACAAAAAGTTGGATAGATAAATAGAGAAAGACTACAACCTGTTATGCACAATATTGATATGGATGAATGAATATTTTGAATGTTCAAGATGTTTTTTTTTAAAGAAGGGTGTAAGGTAATAATTCAAAAGTGTTGAATATGATTTCAAGTTTTAATAAATTCAAAAGATTTAAAGGATGAATAATATGACATAATAGAATGAGTGTTTGTAAATTAGGGTTTAATAATTCAAAGAATATCTACAAGAAAGGTCAAGTAAAATCAGGGATTTTTTTCATAACCTCATTGGTCTTAAAAAAACCAATATTTCAAAGGATCTTTGTAATAATGATTAAATTGTGTAACTTAATGGATATCAGACCTAATAAAATAAGGTTATGACTAAATTTAGAGATCTATAGTAAATGATTTTGAATCAAATTCATCCTAATAAACTAAACCAAGTTCAATTGATTAATTGATCATTAAAGAAAGAATAAGATAGTTTTAATTAGATCAAGATCAATTAAAATATTAAGAGTGGGTCATGGATCAACTAGGATAAATTAGGCCTAATGGATTCAAAATTATATCTTAAATAAGAGAATGAAAATTATGGATGAGGCTAATGGTGTGAGATTATCATCAATTTATGGTATCATATCTAGAATATATTAATTTATGAAATTGTTTGAAGGCTAATGAGATTATGGAAGTGCAGATGTTATAGTAGTAAAATAGTTTGTTTGAAGTTGGTTCAAAAGTATTAAGCCTAGTAAGGCTTGAAGTAAAAGAGCTTAGTGAAGCTCAAGAGATGGTTCCAAGAAGGAAGACTTATACAGTTTACCAAAAGACTAAGGTGAGATAGACTTAGGTGAGGCATAAGATAGATGAAGAGATTGCTAAGAAATAAGAACCACAATAAGGAAAAAGATAGAGTGATAACTGAGATGGAAGTCCAATAAGAAATTAATAAGATAAAGAAGATATTGATAATGGTATAGTTCTTAATGGAGTGCATAGGAACAACATGAAGCCAAGAAGTTGGCATAGAGATAAGGAAAAGAGTGAAGTGGCCAATGTAGCTAAAAGTTGAAAGAAATAATAGGCAAAGGATGAAAATTTCCTTAGGAAGAGAAGAGAAGTTGTTAAGATAACTGCAAGAAGTGGTTATATGTGAACTAGATGAAGGTGATGTGTTGGAAATAAATAATGTGGAATAATAAAGGTATTTGATGAACCCCATTAAGGGTTTGAAAATAAAATAAGTTGAGGAGGTAATTGAGCTTATATATTTTAAATCTAACTTTTTGTATTTATGTATGAATGCATGTAAGGGAGATGATAAAGAGGAGACCCGATTCTAGGTCTCAAATGAAGAAGATAAAATCTTAATGAATTCTAAAGAGTTGATTGTAAAAGAATAATAGGAAGATAAGTTGAGGAAGTAAAGAATAATTTCAAAGAAGATGATTGGTTTGACAACTTGGTTATGTATGCAAAGAATAAATTGAGATAAGGAAGAAATTGTAAATAAGGTGACAACTAACAACAAAGGACCTGATAAGGATGCTGAATTAGAGTTATTGAAGAACATAAGTCAAAAATATGGAATTAAATATGGAACCAAGAATAGAAGTGAAAGGATGAGAACAATTATAGAGGCAACGCTATCTCAAATTTTTACAATTAAACATCATTATAGTTTTGTATTTGAAATCATAAAAGAGTATGAAGGTAAGGAGATTGTGTCATTTTCATTGGAATTCAACAAGGAGGATGAAGAAAATATTAAGTTACTTAGACTCATAAATAAAAAAGAATCAAAAAAGAAAGAAAAAGGAAGGTAAGTGATGCGACCATAATATGGCTCATTATATCTATAAAATAACATCATTTTTCTTTCATAGGAAGTGGATCTAAATGTAGTCTTTGAACTTATGATTTATTTAAAATAAAATAGCAAGTATATATTATGGTTATGTCTTTAGAATTTATTATTATATATTTATTAGATATTTCTAATTATTATTGGGGAAAAGATATCAATGTGTGTAAATATAATTCATACTAATCTAGAATGATTCAAAGTATGAATATTAACCATTCAAGAATAATGTTGGAGTAGTGTCAGTGTCTTCTATAATGGATCTAGCATTTTGATCAAGTTATAAACTCCCATAAGATTGCTATAGACTCCCATAATCTTGCTATGAACTCCCACTGGCTTGGTACAGATTCCAACAATAGCTACAACTTGTAATAGAGTAGCTAAGGAATACATCAAACTAGTTATGGATTACATCAAACTAGCTATGGATTACACTAGATCACATATGGATTACATCAAACTAGCTTTGGATTATATCAGATTTGCTATGGACTGCATTAGACTACTATAGGCTTCAACATAAATGCTAAAAATTTATTTGGAATGTATTTCTAAATGTATCTAATGATTGGTTGGTCTATTCCAACTATCATAAATAATGTTTTATATTTGGAGTTTTTCTATATATATATATATATATATATATATATATATATATATATATATATATATATATATATATATATATATATATGTGTGTGTGTGTGTGCGTGTGTGTGTATGTATAATTATATGTATAGACTTTCCATTATATATTGTATTCAAATATATATTTATGTACTTTTATTCCAATAAATACTTCTCTCCATATTTTTTGAAGATCGATATTATGTTTTATTAGATTATATTCTTATAATAAATATCTCTCTCCATATTTTGTGAAGATTGAGATAGGATAGGATATCTAGGTTGTTACTCCTAAATAAGGTGTTGGTTAGAACCATGAGATTATAAATGAAACCTCTCACACTCGAATGAAATTAATCAAGATACTTTTATTTCCATCACTTTGAGTAATCTATTTTGAAGCTTGTGTTCTGAATAAATCCTCTTCCAAGGAGTGATCTGGTCACTCATTTCAAAGAAGGTGGATCAATGTTTTTTTATTTCTCTTTATTCTATAGTTATCATTTGATTGTAAATTGTTATTTTTTTATGTTCATTTCTTTATACAGTTTATTTTGAACCTGAAAGTGATTTATTTTTTCATTTATTTTCAATTCAATGATTTACTTTCTGCAAGTGTGCTTGAATTTTATGCATGTGTGATTTGATTTTTTCAAGTGTGATTTTCAATTCTTCTAAGTGTGGAGTGTGATAAAAGGAACCATTTTCCAAAGATATCTTTCTCTTATTGCATACAACCTTCAAACACTAGCCCTAGATTGACATTATTAAATGAAGGGAATTGACAACCCTTATCTTTTTTAGAATTGTTGTTAGGAAACTATGGTGTTAGGAGACTCAGAATCTGCTAAGAAAATTCCTAGTGATAGGGAATATCTCTTTACAAATTTTGTGATAGGAGATACTTAGTTAATGGTCTCTTTAGAATTTATTTTTACAACATAGATTAAAATTTATTTTTTTGAAATTAGAATTTAAAATAAAAAATAAAAACAAAACCCCTCATAAAAAATTAACATTGTTGTGTAGAAAATAATAACTATTAACATCATGAAAGAAGATTCAATTTTATGTAGGTTGGAAATGAAATTTTGAGACAATCAACGTCTACAATGAGAAAAATGGCCTATTACATGATATTCTATAGTTGTTGTTCCTAAAATAAATCTACAATAGATACCTCTATATCTAATTTTTTTATTTAGGGAATGATCTATGTTTTAAATTAGTTATATTGACTATGTATGGTTGTGTGGAGATAAAACCTATGCAAATATAGTTTTGCCTTTCCAAAAAATGCTTTAATGAATCACACATTTTTGTAGATGAATTGATTTTGTAAATATTAAGTGTGATTTTTATTGTTAATAATTAGGTGGCAATTTCTACTAAATCAATCTTTAACTATTTTCAATTGTGGCTCATGCCTACATGCATGCATCAAGTATGGGAGAATTTGCATGAGTTAAAAATGCATTCTCTATTTTTACATTATTGTTATTTAATATTGTACATGTGTTTTTTATTGTAATAATTTTGTTGTATTATATTTGGTAAAAAAATAAAAATAGTTTCTAGAAAGATAAAGTTGCACATGTTAGTTTTTGATTGGGAACAAAATTCAGAGATGGCTGAAGTTTACAAAGGGATGAATGAAGTTTATAAGAAGATAACATCGTGATAATAAGACATTTACAAATTGATTTTGCACAAGAGAATTACACTAATTATCTTTGTTGAAATGAATGAAAATAGCCTGAAATCTATTTTGTGTAATGTGGAACATTTGAGCTTAATAAAGTAATGTTAGGGATTTAATATTTTGAAATTTGATTGCATTATAATGGTTTTAAAAACTTTTTATTTCATGACTAAAATGGATTTTGGAGAGATTCATATATATGGAATACACAAATATAGCCTGCTAGAATATTGTATGCAATATAGCCATGCATTAAGATTGTTATTTTGGATGAACTCTATGTGGGTGAAATAGATTTGATAAGTTAAAATTAATAAAAATATCATACAACCATAAATCACAATAGAAGTGGATTTTGTTAAAAAGCCAAGATTTTTTGCTGGAAGTAGAGCGTAATTGGTTTGGTAACTATTGAAATGGGTCATGCAATAAATATGATATCATGTAATAGATTTGATGCCATGCAAAAAATAGAGATATTACTCCATATTTTTCATGGGAAAAATAACCACATCCCCAAAATAATGGTAAGTCTTTTATTATCACCTATTTTATTGCAAAATCACTACTTTCTAACATATGTGATTGATGAGGTTGTTGCACCTACATTGGAGGATCTAAACATTTCAATTTTTATTTTCTCTCCAAATTGATTACAATGTTTGTGTAGAATTTTTGGGATTCTTGCTAAACTATAACATAAAATTATGTTTGATAGAAAATAAAAATATATTTTACCTACATGCAATGTGTCAATATTCTCTAAAAAGAGATTGCGACCTTAAATACTTAGGAAATTAATTAATCTAATCTCAATACTAGATGTTTATTTTGTTTTCTATGTTTGCGATTAGTTTTCATGAATGATGAAGTAAAAATATGATTATAGTCTAAAAATAATCAGACTTACATTTCAGGCTAGACTAGCATGCATACCAAAACATCAAATTTATATATAGTCATATGAGACTCAATATTTAGTAATTTATGAGTGTTGTAGATGCTAAAAAATTGTAATAATTACATGTTTTCATTAAGCTATCTAAAATAACATGAAATCATCAAAACATATTTAATTTTAAGTAAATATTTGGTTACAAAAATGGCAAATTAGGCTTGGATTCGAGGGGCTCCACTCCTTGACTGCACCTTGTATTGTGACAGCGAGCACGCAAGGGGCTCTACCCTTTGACCCCGATAGGGGTTTATATCCCTAGACCCCTACTTTTTGATTTCTAGCCAAAAAATAAGATAGTGAAGAGCTTGCCCAGCATGATGAAAATTTAGGCCAATTTGTAGATAAAGAACATAAAAATTTTAGCTATAAGAGGAGGCATGCAAAATTTATTTTCAACAAGGAAGCCAAGGACCTCTAAAATTTAGTTACCCATGTATGTTTTTCAGCTTCTAATTTCCATCAAATAATTTAGAGCTATAGCTTTAGCTTCCCTGTACAAATCACAATTAGTATTTTCTACATAGTTCATAATAAAAAAATTGATGACATTTCATCTTACTCATTTCCATCCATATTCATGAGTTAATTAAACCCATATCCACTTGCATAATAAGATAAATTATCCAAGTAATTTATTATTCTCCAAAATAAAATTCCATTATCAATAATCTTAATTCTTAAACTATCAATCATTCCTACATAGGTTGAAATGCATTCTTCCATATATATTCAAATGTTCATCTTAATGGTCTATTTTTCATATTTATATTTCTGACATTGATGATATTATGCTTATATGGAAAGTTTATTGTTTATTTTAGATTTTATAGGATAATATCATTACAAAGAATCATTATAGAGATAAAAATTTCTATCCATGACTATAGCAAGTAGTTGGCACATTATCCTGAGTTACCTTTGACAAAAAATCTAACAGAATCAACAAGTGTCTATCACCAGTTAATGGTCATCGCTATATAGATCAATGCTAAAGAAATGTCAATGTACAAAAGATTTAATGATACATTTGAAAGCAGTATGCAGGTATATACAATCTATGGCTAACATTTTCCATGTCATCGGGTTTTATAATTAAAAAAAAACACTAAAAACCTTTGGGCATTTTTGGTAATCTTGGTTTAAAAATAAACTTGATGGCAAATCAAGTGTTAGAATAAAGAGCTTTGATTTGTAAAATAGTTTACTGGCTAGTCAAGGGAAAAAACTAAAATAAAAAGAATGCAATTTATTAAATGAAATAGTCGATGCAACTTTTTACTTGGTTGCTTACTTCTATTCTCTTGGTTTTTACAATAGCAGGGCTATACTTTTATCAACACATTTCCCAACCTTTTTCACTATGGCTACCATGAAAGAAGTAATGAAGATTGAATTTATGCCAAGGCATTTTACTTTAATATTTTACATTTAAATGTACTTATAAATTTTGTTATTACATGAAGATCCACTCTTACAAATAACTTTTTTTGGGGGAAATGGATAAAAAACTTCCATCTGATCTATATAATCTCATCCCACTTCATTCATTTGGCATGCATGAGCTTAGGTGTGGGGGAGGATAATAGATTCAAAGATATAATAAAATGGGCTTATTCAAACAAATAAATTAATGAAAATACATTTTAATTTTTATAATGGTACATAGTTTTGTAAGGAACAAGAATTTTTATGCCATGAGTTACTTTTTACTCAAAATAAAATCTATGTAGACACAATGGCAAATTCTCAACATAAGAATCTACTTTCATCTTTAGAAAAAAAATTAGGGAAGCAACATGAGAATTCCACACAAGAATCTATGTCAAAAAGAATCTAAATATAGTAGAAAAAATCTCCATACAATAACCTATCCTTAAATGTCCATTAGCCACTTTTGCTTGATATTTTAAAAGATAAATGTTAATATATTTACACAATTTTGGGAAGCCCATTTTGAATATGAAGACTAAGTCTAACCCATGCATATGTACCATGATGTTTTAAATAGTGACATGTATGAGGACATGCATGAAATTAGGAGTAGGGGAGATAATGAGACCATAATATGGCTCATTATATCTACAAAATAGCATCATTTTTCTTACATAGGAAGTGGATCTAAATGTAGTCTTCAAACGTATGTTTTATTTAGAATAAAATAACAAATATATATCATGGTAATGTATTTAGAATTCATTATCATCTATTTGATATCTATTTCTAATTATTATTGGGAAACAGTTGTCAATGTGTATATATACAGTTCATACTAAACTAGAGTGATTCAAAGTATGAAGAGTAACCATTCAAGAATAATTTTGGAGTAGTGTCAAATTATTTTACAATAGATCCAACATTTTGATCAAGTTACAGACTCCCACAAGCTTGCTATAGAATCCCATAGACTTGTTATGGACTCCTACAATCTTGATAAAAATTCCCATAGTAGCTATGGACTGTAATAGAGTAGATACAGATCACATCAGACTAGTTATGGATTATATCAGACTAGCTACAAATTACATCAGACTTGCTATGGACTGCATCAAACTACTACATACTTCAATAGAACTACTACAAACTTTCCATTATAGATTGTCTTCAAATATATATTTATGTAGTTTCATTCCAATAAATAGCTCTCTCCATATTTTATAGAGATTGATATTATGTTTTAATATATTACATTCTTATAATAAAAATCTCTCTCCATATTTTGTGTACATTGAGATAGGATAGGATATCTAGGTTGTTACTTCTAAATAAAGTGTTGGTTAGAATTATGAGATTATAAATACAACCTCTCAAACTTGAATAAAATTAATTAGGGCACTTTTAGTTTTATCACTCTAAGGAATCTATTATAAAGCTTGTGTTCTGAATAGTCTTGTTCCAAAAAATGCACTGGCCACTCATTCCAATGAAGATGTATCAATGTATTTTTATTTATCTCTTTATTCTATAATTATCATTTCATTGTAAATTTTTATTTTATTTCTTTATATTTATTTATTTATACAGTTTGTTATGAACCTATAGGTGTTTTATTTTGTTGTTTATTTTCAATTCACCAATTTATTTTTGGTAAGTGTGCTTTAATTTTATGCATATATTCTTTGATTTTTGAAAATATGATTTTCACTTCTTGAAAGTGTGGAGTGTGATAGAAGGAACCATTTTCCAAAGATATCCTTGTCCTATTGCACATAGCCTTTAGACACAAGCCTTAGATTGACATTATTAAATGAAGGGGATTGATGACCCTCATCTTCAAGATCACATCAAGACAAATAAGAAAATGAAGAATTGGAAGAGTAGGAAAAAGGATAAAACATTCCATTTGAGCAAGCACTCAAATATTTTCCCACTAGGGGAGTCTAATGTAGGAGCATCAGTATGTGGTTTATGTTCATGATGTAAATATCATAGTTTGAACTTGTTCATTAATGTAGGGGTGTCTTAGGATGTCTATAATAGTCAATAATAATCCACTAAATGATTCACTAGTCTTGTTTTAGGTTAATTTGGAGTTTACTATAAAAAATGAAATTTGAATATTTGAATTATATTTTAAGGCTTGTAATGAGTATGGTATATAGTAAATGGCACATGTAAACATGTAATTACCTTATGTAAATGTAATTTACTCTAAGACACTATATAGAAGACTAATGTAATGTAGAAGAAGACCAACTTGGCATATAGTTGGTGAGATCTAAAGAAGGGGAGATAATATTAAAATAAACCTATCCAAGATGGATTTTATACATAGTGATAAGTTGAAGACCAAGTTTGAAAGATCAAAACAAGGAAAGAAGCAAGAAAAAAAGATTAAAGCATGAAAACTTAGAAGATATAATAGGATACTAAGGAGTAAGGACTTTAGATGTGTATGTTTGTATATGTTTACATCAAGACTACATGTATAGATTTGAGAATTGTCAATTGAGAATAGATTGAGTATGTTTAAATGTGTTTTTATAACTCTTTCAACATATAATTTCATGTTCTGAATGGTTCCTAATCTTAACTTATGATTGAAATGACTTATAGTTGAGACCTATTTTAAAATTAGGGTAATCTTATGACATGACTTAGGATAATAATGTAATTCTACATACCATTTTTTATATAATGATTCTAGAGTGTTTGAAAATGGCTAAGGAATGTATACAAGTCTATTTTGAAACAAAATGAGCTTTGTATAACATTAATACTTTGATATTTTATCAAATTCTTAGTCTCGAGTTTGGTAACTATTGAAATAATTTTTCCCCAAGTCAAATTTGATTCACCCCATATAGTTTAAACTTTCATAGAGGTGTCTAATGTTTGTCATGGTCTTGTCATGGTCTCTAGTGGTCTTAAATATTCCTAAATTTTCATGTGTGTCCTTGTTTATCATTGTCCAAGTTTTGGTCTTAGGTTCACTTATTTAGTCCTATAGTAAATTATATATTTAAACATGGTCAAAGGTATATTATGGTCTAAATTCATTTTAAAAGGCTAATTGGATGTCATTTATATCATATTACCATGTACTAACCTTTGTTTGGCTCCCAATTGAAAAAAATGTTAATTTGTCCACTTTTTGGCCCATGTAGAAGAGTTAGACATGCCACCTCAAGGATAGAACATTTCATAAGGATTCCAAATGCTCCTAATTTCAGAAACAAGTTAGAGAAGGATAATAAATAGTCATATTCTAATAGAATTTGTAGTTTAACTTGTAATATTGGTAAAAGGACACTTTTTAATAACTTGTATGGCTTTCCAAGATCGATTTTCAATTTAAAATGATTTATAATTTACCCTTAGGTTCCTTAAAAAAAAATCATCTTTGGACCAAGTGTTAGTTCAAACTAACACTCCAAACACTTTTTCTCCTCCATCACTGCCTTCACAAGCTCAAGAAGGCAAATTTACATTGAATGGTATGACCAAGAGAGATAGTTAGGAGATGAAATTTTGGAAAATTTTGTGGGTCTAATTAAGATTAAAATTAGTTTAATTGGTCTTTATAATGGTTACCTATTCTTAATGAAAAATCTCTAATAATGACATCAGGTCACTATGGTCTATGCATTCGAGAGGGGCCTATTATTTAACTTATTTCTCTAGATTAGAAATATATGGAGAGGAATTAATTTGAGAGTGATTTGTAGATGTATGTTATCTCCATTTCATGATAGTTTCACTATCCAATTCATCTCTATGAATTACTTTCACTTAGAGAGAGAAGGCCTTGATGTACAAATTATTCTAACTAGTTATGTTGTAATTATCTATTTTATCTTCATAATGGTTATTTTCAGAGGTTTATAGTGATTCATTGTTAATATAAATTCCCTAAATTTCATGATTTCATTTATATTTTTTCTCATATGTGTTTTAGTCCATATTCTTCAAGTACTTGCTTTTGGGAACATGATCTATGTTTGCACATTCCAATAGAGTAATAAAGTTCCAATTTGGTTTAAATACATATAACATACCATAGTGTTAATTTCCTAAGATCACATTGCATTATTAGAGGCATAAAAAATTCAAGATGGTAGTTTAATGCACACTTTCAATGAGGACCACAAGTGATTGTGTATATAGTGGTACAGACTATAAGAGTATTTAAGGATGCTTAGAACTATGAGAGGATTTTAATACATATCCTCATACCTTCATGCATGTATTGGTACCAATTTTTCCATCACCAAGATACTTCCAAATGAATAGAATGTTCTAACTCAAAACTAACAATCTCATGCATTAGTTAACTATGTATAGGTACATATAGATGGTCAGTGTAGGTTGAAGGTGACATGATGTTTGGTTTGAGGGTTTATGATCATTGAGAAGTGTTTAAAATATATCAAGTGGTTAGGAAAATTAGAACTTAAGAGCTTTGAAAATATGGCTTGATGTAGCTTTAAGATAGTCAAGCAGAGACCTATAGGCCTAGGGCCTATGGGTCTACATTTTAGACCTAACCAATGACCTAATCAACACTAAAGGAAACTTAGACATAGGATATTCAAACTCAGGGATATGAAAACAAGAGATAAACACTTTAAAAGTAACTAGATCACTTGAACAATCAAGAAAAGAGGAAAATATTGTTGGGTTGATAGTCTAAGAGAGCACATATAGTACTATTATATGAATGAGAGTAAGTAGAAGATGGTCTAGAAGTGTATCAATTCATTGATAGACTCTATGGATAATATAATCAATCCTTCCTAAAGGTTTGGGTTATTCAAGAAATAATGGCAAGCAAAGGACTTAGTTTCAAACCTCTAACAGATAGTCAAGTGTTCTAATAAGTATGCTACAGGCTTGTGTGGAGGGTAAACTCAGTCTCTAAATTTGAGTAAGAGTTAGTAGTGATATTAAAAGTTGTTTTAAGTCAAATAAAAAATTTAAAAAATCTCAAGTTATCTTCAAGCTTCATGTCAAGTGAAAATATCAAATTTAAAGCACCTAACACAGTCTTAACCCTAAAAAGGGGACCTATCGGCCTATCTACTAAAGCATACTGATTGTAGGATTAAAGGAAGGGAACATGTGTGTTTGAAAAGATTTGAAAAATTAAATGAAACTTCATATAATTTCATGGTTTGTTGAGAAGGTCTAAAATTCCATGAAGGAGAGATAAAGAATAAAATACTTAGTCAAACCCTAATAAACACCTGTAGGTTATAAGCACTTAGTCTGAGCTAGTGCTAAGCTTGAGGAAGAACAAAGGTGTTTTAAGATGTTTTTAAATATTTATAAAGTCTTGAAATAAATTCATAGGTATATGAAATATGTAAAAGGTTACTAAAGTGAGAAGACAAGGTTTACAAAGTCTATACAGTGTCATGAGCCTTAATGTGTTACTTGTAAGCCTATGTCAACATTAATTCCCTAAGGAGATGAAGATAAAAGATAGAATTATTTGAGAATGATTATAGAATAATATAACTCCAAAAAATTGTGTTCATAATACTATATGTCTAAAAATGTGAGTGATGAGGTTCTAATACACTAAGTGTTTTAATAGTTACCTACAGGCTAGATACATGAATAGGTTGGTCCATTTTCAAGCTAAAGAAGGTAAAAGAACTATGAATAGGTATGGGATAGTGAATATAATTTGAATAATGTTTCCAAAATGTAATAATATCTCATTGGAAAGACTCAGACTTAAAAAGAGGATAAAATATCAAATCATAGTCTAAGAGCTAACTCTCACATAGTCACACGCAAGCTACAACTAACCTTAAATAAAATTGAGTTTTGGGACCTCTATAAGACTGATAAAACTCTAAAATCTGGTGAAGTGTGGTAATGGGTTGAAAAATAGGTTCATAAAAATTTAAAATTTATAAAAATATTGTAGTATCAATTGTTTTGTCTTAGACCCTACCCACTCCTTGGGCAAAGAGCATTCGAGAGACTTAAGGATCTACTTGAGATTAAAGGGCATGAAACAAGTTTAAAGATATCATGAATGGAATTTGACATATTAAAAGGTGATATAATAGGTTTACATTCATCATAAGATGGAAAAAAACTCAAGTTTTCACTCCAAGGCCCTTGAGGGCTAGTAAAGAGAGAGCAAGCTCTTAAACCCTAACATACTGACCAATATTCCATGACCATACATAGGGGTGATGAAGACTTATATATAATTTATAATCATGGAAAGGGATGTTTTATAGGATTTTTATCCTCTCAGAATAGTGGGAATGAGTTTTGAGACCCAAAACTCAAAGTAAGCATCTTTTGGGCTTAAAAAAAATTAAGCTACTTGAAGAGAAACTTCAAATGCTCATAGAATTGTCCACCTTTTGCATGGAAGTTTAAGCCTTTTTGGATAGTTTAACGGGTATATAAATAAGGTTTTAAAAGTGTAAGGAGGTCATTTAATTATCTTTTCTTTATGAACTTGTTAAGACCCCAAATAGGTCTAAAACCTCTCTTAAACCCTAATAGTGACCAGTCATTGGAAAAAGAGTTCAAGAGTACATATTATGACATAGTTTGACCATAAAACCTCTTTTATGTTTATAGGACTCAAATGATGTTTTGATCATGTACTTTTTTTTTTATGTCACTTGTATGGATTGGTACAAATTCCCTATTTTTACATGCTTTAGTGTTTTGTAGGTGTTCTGAGAAGGGGAGAGCTTCCAAATCATGGGATGAAGTCATTGGGAATTTTTATATCCATTAAATTCAAAAAAAAATCAATGGATATTATGTAGATAACCAAAATTTTCCTATTATTCAAGACAGTCTCAAATAGGCTCAAAATAAGACTAGGTGGTAAGGCCATTTCTTAGTTTCCATACTTCCACAAGGTCTCAGAACCTAAAATTTGACATGGATGTTGGTAATGGAATAGGTAAATGTAATAATACTATTTTGGGTGATTTAAAATGTGTTAGAAGTATATATCAATAAAATAGGTTCTAAAGCAAGGAGGCCTAATTAAGGCCTAATTCAAAGGAGAGAAAGGCAAAAAAATGGGTTTCCACTTAGAGTCTAAAGATAAAATTTTCTATGGAATTGTAAGGACATATAGATTCATATAATATTCCATTAAGTTTTCAATATAATCCATAAAAATCCCATACAAGTAGATTTACAAGAAAAAAATGTTGCAAGGAAACTAAGCCCAGTGAAGGCTTAATGATCAAAACAAGTTTTAAGGAGTTGGTCCAAGAATAAAAATGGTGTGTTTAAGGATTGATAACATATTTTAAGATGATTCATTTATTTTTTATTTTTAATAAGGTGCACATGATTTTTTGGCCACTTGGACCAAACTAGGTGTGGGAAATGGAGAGTTACAACATACCTATGCACATAATTGATAGAATGATAGGTCAGAGGAGTTTCCTAAGGCATTCAAGATGTATAATAAATGTTATGAGATCAGTTAAACTCAAATTCACAATCTATAAGTCCATTTGTCACTCCTTTCATGTAAATAAGGGCAATTTCTAAGATACTAGTCAAGGTGTCAAGCAAGTTTATAACTCCTATGCCACTTAGAAAGTTGGTGTTATGAACCTATGATATCTCTTATATTTACTTTATTAGTTTATTATTTACTATAGATGCATATGATTTACAATTCATCCCATGAGCATTTGTTTTTATCCCACACTCATGGGAAGTAGTAGTTGCCTATATATATATATATATATATATAATTAAGTGTTGAGGCCAATGAAGGCATCCATAAATTTATTTTATTGAGATTGATCAAAGGAGGTTGACCCTTTGAAGTGGTATATGATCAATATAATCATTTAAATGCTTTAGCTAATTTTATAAATCTATTATTTCATGCATTTTTATCAATTTGTTGTAAGAGGATCCTCTCATCTGGTTTTAGAGTGCTTTCCAGGGCCAAATTTTTTTTCTTAAGAAAGTCTTACCTCTATTATACTGCATAATTCCTTTCAATAATTTTTTAGAAAATATTAACTCTATTTTGTGGCATAATCCATTTAAATAATTTTTTGTATCACAATTATTTGTTTTGAATTAGGGTAAAACCTAACCACATAAATGTGGGAAGTGCTTGGGTAAAATCCCTAAAACTTTTTATGAGGAGTACCATAGGAACCCCAAAGTAGTTGGCCCATTGAAAGGACCTACCAGTAAAATGGGAAACAGCCCCTTCCCAATTGAGTAGTTCTCATCCATGAGGAAAAGTAAGAGCTGCCACTGAGAGATAATTTTTTTTGAAGAACAGTACTTGTTTAGACAACATTGATGGCCATAGTGATATTTTCAAAACCCTTAGGTAAACATTAAAACTTGGGGCCCATATCTATCAGTTTCAAAATATCTCTAGCATACTCAAAAAAATAAATTAGTAGAGTATCTATAGATTGTCAGAGGACTTATAGGTAGATATTTGATAGAAACTAGAATCTACAAACCATACATAGAATATTAATAGAATCTTAGAGGATTTACCACCACACAAAAAATAGAAAAAAAATCTATTATTCAGGTCATGGTAGTAATTTGAACAAGAGAAAAAAACATGGAGGATGAAATTGTTGCCCTCAAGACCCACATCAAATATCTTGATGAAAAAATTATTGGCCTTAGTATTCATCATACCACCATGAACAACAGATGACATCTAGAGTCTTCTTCAGACACTAGGTTTTCTTCTTCAAGCAATTATCATGGGCCAAAGCTTATTTTTACTCAATTCAATGGTGTAGATCTAACTAGATGGATCTATCAGGCAGAATAATATTGTAATATACATAGTACTTTTAATGCCAACGAGGTTCTGCTTGCATCCTTTCACTTGGAACATGAATCCCTTCAATGGTATCATTGATATACCAGTGCTCATGATCAACCCATATGGACCAATTTTTTCACCCTCATTTTTCAATAGTTTAGCCCTACTAATTTTGATGACTTCACTGGATCACTCACTAAACTTCACAAAATATGAATAGTGTAATAATATCAAACAAAATTTGAAAAACTAGCCAATCACACAAAGGGCTTGTCTGATGAATTATTTAGGAGTTACTTTGTCAATAGACTAAAGGATTGAATTTGATATGAGGTCAAAATGTTTTCGCCCAACATGATGATGGAAGCCTTAAGGTTAGCTAAGTTGACTAAGGATAATATCACAACTCAACAATGATTCAAATCTAATTTTACTCCATTCAAAAATACAACTCCATAATGATCTCACACAATGCTAGCCCCTAAAACCACTCTTATCAAGATTTTGACTAAAGCAGAGATGCAAGCCCATATATAAAAAGGATTATGTTATAATTATGATGATAAATTCACTTGAGGACATTGATGTGTTGAGCAAAAGCTCTACCTATTAGATGTGGACTCTCCACTCAAAACTAAAGATTGGGAAGATGTTCAAGATATAATAGATGATCCAGAAGAAGCTCAGTCAATTGTGGAACCTACTTCTCAAGGAGACCAACTATAAATATCTCTCCATGCCTTAGTAGGAGTCACTACCCCACAAACCATGTAGGTCAAGGGTTATTTCAAGAAGATCCCTCTCATAATACTCATTAATTCAAGTAACACTCATAGCTTCATTGACCCTCATATCACCAAATAGGTTGATTGTTTTATCCATCCTTACTCCAACTTTAAAGTCATGATTTCCAATGGGCACATTACCTTACAAATGGAAGATTTATAATATGTGTTTATCTATTGGAGATTATAAATTCTATTCCAACATGTTTGCCTTGCCCTTAGGTAGATGTGATGTTGTTTTGGGAGCCTAGTGGTTATGCACACTTGGACCCATCTTATGGAATTTTGGTAAAATTTGGATGTCATTTTTAGATAATGGATAAAAACACACATTAAAAGGCTTATAACTAGGATCTTTCAGCATCATAAGATCACATTGTATGGAAAAGCTTCTTAATAAGAATTCACACAACATCATTGCCCAGCTTCATTCCATTCAAGTGCAACCATCAATAGTCTCGACTACTTTTTCTGATCTACAAACCATTCTATAGAGGTATACTTGTTTATTTACCAAACCAATGAGATTTCCACCTTGATGACCAGAGGGCCACTATATTTAGCTTCTTCCTAGAAGCATTCCTCCCAACATCAAGCCTTATTGCTACCCATTTCAGTAAAGTATTGAGATCAAAATGCTCATTTGAGACTTACTAAAGTAAGGCATTATTCCCACATTACCAGCCCATATTCTTCCCTAGTTCTCCTTATCTAGAAAAAATTTAGGTTATGCCACCTTTACATTGATTTTCATGAACTTAATCACCTCACAATCAAGGATAAGTTCCCAATCCCTATTATTGATGATATTTTTTATGAGCTTCATGGCACTCATTTTTCCTCCAAGTTGGATCTCCACTCTAGATCTCACCAGATCTAGTTTCATGAAGATGATATCCCTAAGATAGTTTTTCACATGCATGATGGCCACTATGATTTTTTGGCCATGCCCTTTGTCATCACTAATGTTCCTTTAACATTATAGGCATTGATGAATAAAATATTTTGGACATACCTATAGAAATTCATTCTAGTCTTCTTCAATGATATCCTCATCTATAGTAAAACATGGTTTGAACATCTTGATGAGCTTCATGGCATTATTTTTTTCTCCAAGTTGGATCTCCACTCTGGATATCATAAGATCCTACTTCATGAGGATGATATACCTAAGATAGATTTTTGCATGCATGATGGCTACTATGAGTTTTTAGTCATGCCCTTTGGCCTCACTAATGTTCCTTCAACATTTTAAGCATTGATGAATAAAATATTCTGGCCCTACCTACAAAAATTCATTCTAGTCTTCTTTGATGATATCCTCATATGTAGTATAACATGGTCTGAGCATCTCCAATATCTAGATCTCACACTAAAACTTCTCTTTGACCATCATCTTTATGAAAAACAATCCAAATGTACTTTTGGATAGGATGGAGTGGAGTATCTTAGGAATATTATTTCAACCCAAGGGGTTTGGGTGGATCCTAAAAAAATAGGAGCCATGACAAACTAGCTACATCTTTAGACACTCAAGAGCCTCCATGGGTTTTTGGGGCTAACTAAATACTATCACAAGTTTTTCATGGATTATAGGAAGATTTTATCTATAATAATAGCTATGTTGAAAAAGGATCCTTTTACTTGGACATAAGCTATTGAGTGTGCATTTGAAGAATTGAAACAAGCTATGTGTACTACATATATTCTAGATATGCTAGATTTTGCCAAGACCTTCACTATCGAGAGTGATGCTTGTGGTAATGGACTTGGTGTTGTTCTCATCCAAGAAGGATGTCCCATTGCATTCACCAGTAAATCCCTTTTGGTAAGAATTTAGTGCTCTCTACTTATGAGAAGGAAATGATGGCCATTTTACATGCAATATATAAATGGTAGCCATACCTAATAGGAAATCATTTTTGCATCAAAACTTATCACTAAAGTCTAAAATATTTCTTGGAACAATGGGTCTCTTCCCCATCACAATTTAAATGGGTCAGAAAACTCATGGGTTAATGGGTTATGAATATGATATAACTTACAGCAAGGGTAAGGACAATATTATTGCTGATGCTCTATCTCACACATTTGTAGATCAAGCTTCCCTTTTAGCTATTTCTATTCCTATTCTTAATTAGTTGGATAATTTACAATAGGGGTATGTCAGCGACTCCCCATTATCTTAAATCATTCAATAGTTGGCCACTAACCCCTCGATTGTACCACATTATTCCTGTGATGGTGCTTCTTTGCTATACAAGGGTCATTTATTGCTTCCTTAGAGCACATATATTCAACAAGATATATTCTATTAACTCCATGTTTATCCATACATAGGGAACTTAGGGTTTATCAAAACTTATGAGTAGTCATGATGCAACTTATTTTAGAAGGGAATGAAAAGGGTAATTTAATATATGGTGGTTGAATGTGATACCTACAAATGAAACAAGGGTGAAACAACACTCATCCCTAGATTATTTGAACCCTTACCCATCATTATCAAGATTTGTTTAGATATTTATATGGATTTCATTAAAGGGATCCCTAAATATAGAGGTAAAATGGTGATCTTGGTTATGGTTGATCACCTCTCCAAATATAGTCATTTTTATGCCCTTATCCATCCTTATATGACCTCCACAATCGTACAAGTTTTCTTGGACCAAATTTTCTATCTTTATGGAATTCCTTCATCCATTATCTCAAATCATGATGTAACCTTCACCATGAATTTTTGGATATAACTATTTTGATGCACCAACACCTAATTGAAGATGATTTCTGGGTATCATCCACCATTGGATGACTAGATTAAAATTATTAACAATTTTTAGAAACTTTCCTTCATTGCTTCACCTCAAAATAACAACATTAGTGGGAAAATTGGCTCCCTCTCACATAATGGTGATACAATACGTCCTACCAGACTTTAATAAAAACTATTCCATATGAGGCAGTCTATGGTCAAGCACTACTAGTGCTCCTTTTATACACCCCTAATAATTCATCAGTTCAAGTAGTTGACATGCTTCTCTAAACATGGGATCAAATCCTTAGTACCCTTTGGGAAAATATTCATATGGCACAAAATCAAATGTAACAATAGGTAGATTAGTACCATTCTAAGTGTACTTTTCAATTAGGTGATATGGTTTTTCTTTTCCTACAGCCTTACAATCAATCCTCCCTAAAACTCAAAGGGCATCATAATCTATTTCCCAAGTTATATGGTCCCTATAAGGTTCTTCAAGATATTGGGTCAGTTGCTTATAAGTTGGAGATCGCACCATCTTCTCAAGTTTACCCAGTATTTCATGTCTCTTATTTGAATAAAGTTCTTAGCATAAACATCAGAGTGTAGACTATTTTACTAGAACTTGATAATGAAGGATCCATTACTCTTGAGCTAGAGGTAATCATAGATAGGCACACATACAAAATTTGCTCTCACTCCATCACTGAGGTTTTAATTTAGTGGTACATAATGCAACTAGAGGATGCAACATGGGAATCACGATTTCAGATTCAACACCAATTCCCACATATCAAGCTTTGAGGACAAAGTTTTTTCTAAGAGGGAGGGGATGTTATGAACCCATGATATCTCTTCTCTTTACTTTTTTATTTTAGTAGTTTTTATCAACACATATGATTTTTAAGTCATCCCATGAACATTTTGTTTTATCTTGCATTCATGGGAAGTAGTAGTTACTTAGGTTTAAATTCATATATAAGTGTTGAGGCCAATGAAGGCATTCATGAATTTATTGTATTGAGATTTATCAAAGGAGGTTTCCCCCTCTAAGTGGTTTGTGATGAATATAATCATTTCAGTGCTTTAGCTAATTGTATAAATCTATTATTTCATGCATTTTTATCAATATATTGTAAGAAGATCCTCTCATTTAGATCTAATTTAAGAGTGATACACATGGCCTTAGAGGTATATTTGACTATCTCATAATTCCCCTTCTAATTTTAAATCTCATGGACACTTTTCCATCTCTACCACCCCCCCCTCTCTCTCTCTCTCTCTCTCTCTCTAAAAGCAACCACTTTTGGCTAAGTTTGTAATATCCACACCTAGTATGGAAAAAATCTACTTGTTTAAATAATATATTTGCCTTTGAATAAAGATTTAAAATATGGTTTTGAGATCATAAATTCTTATCTAAGTGTGTGAATTAGTACATAGTAGAATTATAAGTGATAATCATCTATCCTTGTGTTCTTTTTACTCTTTCATGTTTGGTGCAAGTAATTTGCTCTCTAACAGGTCACATGAAGTGTAGTTAGTGTCTTTATCTATCTCTAAGAGTAAATAATATAAGTAGTTTCTAAAATTAGAAATTTTATTCATTCACCTTGAGAAGTGAAATTCATATCACTTCCATGTTTGAAACACTTATGTTAGAGCAATCTAGGATATTGAAGCTAATATTGTGAGTCATTTTTCATAGTGAAAGTATATGGAAGTATAATGGAGATAAATTTGTTGTATCACCTCATTATAATATGTTAATTTCATGTTCCTTATATATATTTTCATTCCAATAAAGTAATTAGTATAGGTGATAATCTATCAAAGATAAATCTAAGGAGTTAACCCTTTAAACATAGAGGTTTACCTTTGCTATAGGCAACCCACAAGCTAGGAGGTACTATAATGTTTCAATTAATTTGGAAGAGTATTTTAAAACCACTCCAAGGGTGAAAAAATGATCTAGGTAACAATTCGGGTGACGGGTCCACCCCAATTGATGACAAAACTTTTGGGAGTCATAACTTTTGCACCGTAGCTCCAATTGACTCACCGTTTGAACCATTGGAAAGATAATATTGAGGGGAAAATCATGAGATGGAATGGATATTTTATCTATGTATTTTGACCCCTAAAAACCTAATGTAAGTGTCCCAAATTTTAATTTTAGTAGTGCAGTCTAAAAATATTAAGTTTCTAAAAATAATAATTCCTCAAATTTTGTATTATTGTAAATCATGGAAGTCAAACCACTCGATCTCCCTCGATATTGGTGACCTTAAAAATCCTCCTCCCACCTTAAAAACATGTATAAATTAAGATGTAACCTTAAATGGAAATCAAACATCTCTTCTCATAGATAGGCATAAGTTTGGGTCTATAAATTTGATCAATAAAACATCTTTTCTCAAAGAACATTATTTGAATTGTGTTGTTCTTATTTCTTGAATTATCTTTCAAACAACCATTTTTGAGTTTTGGATCAAAAATTGAGTGACAATGGTTCTTGTATGCCTAATGGAACTTTATCCTATGCACATCTTGTCAAGGTGAAAACTAGTCTTCATAACATCATAGCTACATACATGTGATCTATTTAGCATTTGGTGACTCTAATCAAGGTAATATTTGGTTTTAGACCAAGTTTTATTATTATTTTTGTTCATGCTTCATGGTTCTTACTAGGTCAAATACTAGTAGAGGTAACTATTGTATACATCCACTCCCTCAACTTGAACTTCCTCTTGAATTTCAATATCTTGACCATATCTTAACATTTGAAGAGCAATAAGACTTTGTAAGTCAAGAAGAGCTAGAGAGTGAAGAGGAATTTGATGAAAACATGGCTAGGAAACATGTTTTTCCTACCTTCAATATTGAAAATCCTATAAACCTTAATGCCTATGATGATATCCCTCCCAATGCCATGAAGAGTGTTCCCACTTTCAATGGGGAAGGTCTTATCACCCCAAGTGAGCATATTAATGACATATACAACTTCTAAAATTTCCATAATGTCACTAAAGTTAAAATTGTAGTCAGATTACTTTCCATGTCTATTATAGGAAAATCCTTTGATTGGTATATAACATTATCTGGAGGATGTATCACCACTTGGGATGAGTTTGGGGAGATGTTGACTTAAATATTTGAATACAAGAGTGATTACACATCACTCATACATCAATTAAATGTCATTCAAAGAGGCCTTAAAGAAACTATACATGAATTGAATGAGAGGTTTCAAAGAGCATGGAATAGGCTGCCACCTCCCATGAGACCCCCTACAATTTTTGTCTTCCCAACATACCTAAGAGCTAGTGGGACTAATATGGTTGTTATGTTATATTCCATGGGTGGGTACAGTTTGCATGAAGCCTATGATATAGAAATTAGAGATAAGAATGCTTTAACCCAAGTTGGTACACTCCCTTTAAAATTATATATGCCTATTATACCTAATATGTCTATTGATCCTCCAAGTCTTGATCCAATTCCAATTTCAAACAATAAGTCTAAATCTACCCCAAATAAATCAAAAAATACCATTGATAGGGAGGCAAGAGATTATTGAGTTGTGGAGCTAAAGCTTCACCAAATAAGCAAATGCAAAGTTGCTGGAGTTACATAGTCACCGACATCGATCAGGTGTTGACCAGTGGCTATCGACGTCGGTCATGGATCAGCCAACATTGGTCATGTGCAGATAGACAGGGACCGATGTCGGTCACCTGTGCATCTAGAAGTCTATTTTCATGGTAGAACAGATTGTGTGCATGATAAGATTAATTGTTAGTATTGAGTCCGCATTTCTATTTTTGGTAGGACTATTTTGAACCTTTGATTAAGAGGTATATCTAATAGTGGAGAATGCATGCTCATGAATCCTAATATTATATAATAGGGTTAGATCTTCATAGCTTGTGTAGAAGACAATTCAAGGTTGAATTGGTTGTAATTGAGAGAGAAAACTCTTGAGGGAAAGAGATCTGTACATCTAAGAGGTGTGAGAAGAAAGTGTGATTTCTTCATTATATTTCCTTCTAGAAGAGTTTAATACAAGTTTTTGGGTTGTTTCTTGTATCTCTTATTCTTTGCTGATTCTGATTTCTAGTTACTTATTATTTTTGGTTTAATTCCTTGTTTAGTTGCTTACACAAAAGTAATCAATCTTGTTGTACAATCCCAACAGAGATAAGGCATTAGAATATCAATTTAGTAAACTAAATATACAATATGGAGCTCACCAAAATCCCTATCATATCCTACACAATAAAATATATTTCCACCTTAGAAATATGGTCAATGTAGGGGACAAGGTCAGCCTAACTTTAATGGGCCACCCAATGCTTATAATCTAAACACTACTCCCAACACAAGAGCCATGGTTCCAATCTATAGTAACTTCATACAAGGAGAAGAATGAAATAATTAAGGATAATATATGAATGCCGATGAAGGTGAAAGACAAGATTTGGTATCTCAAGGAGGACTTACTTCTTAATTAACAAAAAAAGATGAAAGCTTTATGCAAGAAAAATTCGGTGAAGAGTGTAGCAGCTAAGGAGTGACCTTGGAAAACTTTCAAGTGGAAGATAGACTTGTCATAAACTAAAGTTATTCAATTGTATCCAAAATAATATCAAAAAGGATATATATTGGAGATGTTCATGATGTAGACATGAGTCCAAACAATCCTCCTCCAATGACATAAGGTGTGAATGCAAATCTAATAGCCTCTACAAGTCCTCCACCTCTTCAAAATCAGAATGAGGTAAGGGTGACTCAAAGTACTCCTTTGCCTCAAGATTAAGGAACTTTTTTGCCTTTAATAATGTAAGAAAAGGTGAGTTTTAATTATTTTAATATCATTCATTCTTTAAAGAGTATAAAACTAGTATATCTCTTTGAGAGATGTTCCACATGCATGATAAAAAAGAACTAATCTAAGAGCAGTTGTTCCAAATCCATATCAATCCTCAATCATCAAGACATGGTGGTGTAGCAATCACTAATGCTGCTAATCACATTATTAAATCCTCTGCCAAATATGAAAATTCCCCACCTTTATATCTTATACTCATTGTGGGAGACAAGCTTGTTCACAATTGTATTGTGGATATGAGGGCAAGTACTTTAGTTATGCCCAAATTTGTAGAAGACAAGTTGGGATTGAAATATAAACCATAATAAAGGGAGTGTTTTAAATTTATGGGAATCTAGCTAAGTCAGTAGAGTTCATCAAATATTTGAAAGTTTTCTTGGATGACTGCCCAAGTTTCTCAATCCTTCAACACATAGTGGTGGTATATCTATTTACTCATTTTCCTATTGTCTATTAAGAGATTTTACAACCAAGATAGGAAGATATCTCTCATATTATTGGTCCTTTTTGGCCTTTAAAATAAGATATGGAGAAAAGGTGACTATTATAACATATTCATTGGCCAAGTTTCACATTAAGACATATGTGGAAGTAAGTTTTATTCTAAATTGTACCATCAATGATTAATAAGAGCATGTTATAGATGATGGAGCATCTTTTAAACATGAATATATTTCTAACCTTTTCATAGATGAGTATGGTTTTGGAACTTATGCGCATGATCCATATACTTTCATTGAAGAGACTGACCTTGTCACATACATCATCTATGATGAAGGTGATGAACATTCTGAGGTAAGCCTTGATGATCCTTTTCAACAAGCTACTGAGGGTAACTATATTATTCATATGCAAGTAATGATGGTTTTTAAAGTATGATAGATCAAGATAATGAAAAATATAATGCCATTCTGCCTACTATATATGGAGTCCATGGATGTGAAATCCAATAAGAATAAGATCATCTATGGCAATAGTTTCATGCCATAGTTTGAGAGTTTGAACAACTGAGTAAGCCAACTCTCCTTCCTAAGAAGCATGAACCTAATAGTAATGTTATTGATGGACCTTATAATCATGAAGGAGAGTATCCTATTAAGCATGAGAATGAGTATCAAACCATTATCAAGAAGGATATAGTCATGAAAGAATTCAATAAAGCCAAGGTAGAAAGTTTTGTGATTGACGAGTAGTCCAAACCTCAATCTGATGTTGAACCACTTTCAAGCATGTTTGAGTAGAAAGAAGATAAGTTTGATGGTCCTAGACTTCAAATACATCATGGTCTAGTTGAAGGTGAGGTTGAACAAGGTTCCATGTTTCCTAAGAAGAAATATGAAGAACATCAAATAAACATCAAGGAGATCAATCAAACTACACTGTTAATTAGTCCTAAAGAGGAGCTAAGAGAACCATTCCATGGAGGTTCAAGTGGTATACTTGTAGCTAGAAGAGGTCTTATGATTGGTAAGCCTCTTGATCATCTTCACATGTAAAAAAATTTCAATAAGTATCCATAATATGGTGACTTACTCTTATGGAGCATCTGTGACTCAAGAAACATTCTTTTTGATCTTGGTTGAAGAAAGAGAAAGTGCTTTACCACCTCAAACAAGTTTTAAGGTTTGTATATAGTAGGTTCGATGTGATGTTTGAGTCTTTTATGTGTTTTTCCCTAAATGATTTAAAGAATAGTTTATGTTTCCTTATTTTTTTATTTTGTGGTATGAGTTTGAAGTATTTTGAAAGAATATTAGTTTCATATTCTAGTAGAAGAGTGACTCCATAGCCTAATGGAAGGAGAAGGCTACTGGTCCATGAGTATTGTAGGCATGCTACCCCTATGAATCACTAAGAATGTTGAACAAATTTATTGCTAAGTCAAATTTAGGTCACCCCATATAGTCTTAAATTTCATATAGGTATCTAATGTTTGTCATGGTCTCATCATGGTGTCTAGTGATCCTAAATAGTCCTATATGGTCATGTGTGTCCTTGTTTATCATTATCCAAGTTTTGGTATTGGGTTCACTTATTTAGTCCTCAAATCAAGTACATGGTAAAACATGGTAAAAAAATTTAAAAGGTATATTCTTATCTAAATTAATTTAAAAAATAAATGGATGTCATTTGTATCATATTATCATGTACTAACCTTTGTTTGGCTCCCAGTTGCAAAAAATATCAGTTTGGCCACTTTTTGGCCCATGTAGAAGATTTCAACATGCCACGTCAAGGAGAAAATTTTTATAAGGATTAAAAATTCCCTTAGTGTTAGAAACAACTAATTAAAGGATCAGGAATAGTTAGAGTCTAACATAAGTTGTAGTTCAACTCCTAATCTTTGCAAAAAGACACTTTTATAATACTTGTATGGCTTTTCAAGATCCATTTTTGGTTGAAAATGGTTTTAAATTGAACCTGAGGATACCTTACACCATTTTAAGTATCTATAAATTTTTTTAATTGGTAATTAATGTCCAAACATTTTTTATCCTCTATTACAGCCTTCATAAGCTAAGAAAGGCAAATTTGCATTGAATGGTATAGCCAGGAGAGATAGAGTTAGGATCTAAAATTTTGGAAATATTTAGGGGTATAATTAATATTGAAATAAGTGGATTTTTTTTGAAATAATGGTTTTTTATTATTTATGAATAATTTCTAATAGTGACAATAGGTCACTATGGCCTATGCATCTAAGAGGGGTCTATTCTTGCACCTATTTCTCCATATCAAAAATAAATGGAGAGGAATAATTTTTAAGGTGATTTAAATAAGTCTTTTATCTCCATTTAATTTTGGCTTCATTATCTAATTCATCTCTATGGGTTACTTTCATTTAGAGAGAGAAGGCCTTAGTGTACAAGTTGTTCTAATGAATTCTACTTTAAGAATATATTTTAACTTCATGGTGGTGATTATTAGATGTTTATAGTGATTAATTTTTCATGAAAAATCAATTATTTTCATTCTTTCATTGATATTTTGTCTCAGATGTGTTTTAGTCCATCTTCTTCAATAATTTGCTTTTGGAATCATGATCTATCTTTGCATAGTCCAATGGAGTTTTAAAGTACCATTTTGGTTAAAATAATAGTAACATACCATATTGTAAATTTTATAAGATCACATTGTACAATTGGAGACATAAAAAGTTCAATATGGTAGTTTAATGCACACTTTCAATGAGGACCATAAGTGACTATGTATATAGTGGTACAGAGTATAAGAGTATATTAGGATGCTTAGAACCATTAGAGGAGTTTTATACATATCCTCATACCTTCATGTATCCATTGGTATTGATTTTTCCACCACCAAGTTACTTCCAACTAAATAGAATACTCTAACTCACAACTCACAACCTCATGCATTAGTTGACTATGTACAGGATTGTATAGACAATTAGAGTAGGTTGAAGGTGACATGATGCTTGGTTAGAGGCTTTCTGATCATTGAGAAATTTTTATAATATATTAAATGGTTAGGAAACTCAAAACTTAAAATATTTGAAAAGATGGATTGATGTAGCTCTAAGATAGTCAAGTAGATGCCTACATGCCTAGGGCATGTAGGTCCACATTTTGAACCTAACCAATGACTCAATCAACACCAAAGAAACCTAATACATAGGATATGAAAAATTAGATAGATGAAAACAAGATAAAAACCATTGAAAAGTAACTAGATCACTTGAACAATCAAGAAAAGTGGACAATAAATCTAGTTTGATAGTCTAAGAGAGAACCTACAATACTATTGTATAGATGAGAGCAAGTAGAAGATGGTTTAGAAGAGGCTCAATGTGATTACATACGCTATGGATAATAGAATCAATCCTTCTCAAAGTTTTGGTATATTCAAGCAACAATGGAAAATAAAGAACTCAGTTTCAAGCCTCCAACACATAGTCAAGTGTTATAATAGGTAGGCTACATGTTTGTGTGGAGGGTAAACTTAGTCTCTAAATTTGAGTAAGACTTAATAGTGATATTGAAAGTATTTTTGAGTCCAATCAAAACTTCAAACAAGCTCAAGTTATCTTCACATTTCATGTCAAGTGGAAAGACCAAATTTAAAGCACCTAAGTTAGTCCTGACCCTAAAAAGGGGACCTATAGGCCTATATAATGAAGCATACTGACTGTAGGCTTGAAGGAAGGGAAAATGAGTGTTTGAAATGATTGAAAAACTCAATTAAACTTCATCTAAGTTCATGAATTATTGATAAGGTCTAAAATACCATGAATGAGAGATCAAGAATAAGATATATAGTTAAACCCTAAAAAACACCTATAGGCTGTAGGCACTTAGTATGGGCTAGTGCTAAGCTCAAGGAAGAACAAAGGTGTCTAAAGATGTTTGGGAATTTGTCTAATGTCTAAAAACAACTTAATAGGTCTATGAACTATGGAGAAGGTTACTGAAGTGAGAAGATAGGATTTCTAATCTCTATACATAGTTATGAGCCCTAATGTGTTACTTATAGGCTTGTGTCAACATTAGTTCCCTAAGGAGATGAAAAGAAGAGATAGAGGTATTTGAGAATGATTTAATCCTAATAAAATCTAATTAATTATGTTTATGAGACTAGAGGTATAGAAAGGTGAGTGATTAGGTTCTAATGAACTTAGTGTTTTAAAAGGTACCTACAGGCTACATACATGACTAGGTTGGTCCATTTTCAAGCTAAGAAGGAAGGTAAAATAACTATGAATATGTTTAGGATATTTAAGATCAAATCATAGTCCAAGAGCTAACTCTCACATAGTCACACATAGGCTACAACCAACCTTGAGAAAAATTGAGATTTGGGATCTCTATAGACTTGATCAAACACTAAAATTTAGTAGAGTGTGCTCATGGGTTAAAAAAGAGGTTCATGACAATTTCAAAGTTAGAAAAACACTGGAAGTATCCATTATTTTGTCTTAGACCCTACTCACTCCTTGGGCAAAGAGTATTCAAGAGACTTGGGGATCTACTTAAGCTTAAAGGCAATGAAACAAGTTTAAATATATCATGAACGTACTATAAGGTATTAAAATTTAATATCATAGGTTTTCATTCATTCTCAAGTGGAAAAAATTAAGGTTTTCACTCCAAGGCCTTTGAGGGCTAGCAAAGAGAGAGCAAGATCTTAAACCCTAACATCATGACCAGTGTACCCTAAGCATACAAAGGGGTAATGAAGACTTATATAGAATTCATAATCATGGAAAGGGATGTTTCATAGGTGTATGAGCCAATCACATTAGCGGGAAGGAGTTTTGAGACCAAAAACTCAATGTAGGTCTCTCTTTGGATTGAGAAACACTAAGCAAGCCACACAAAGAGCAACTTCAGATGCTCATACCATTACCCACATTTTAATGGGATTATAGGAATTTTTGGATATTTTATGGGGTCTATAAATATTTTTTTCTAATTAGAAGTATGTCATTTAATTATATATTCTTTATGAACAATCGTTAAGTCCCCAAATAGGTCTAAAACCTCTCTTAAACCCTAATAGTGACCAATCAAGAGAAAAAGAGTCAAAAAGCACATTTTATGACACATTTTGAGCCAAAACCCTATTTTATGTTGTTTATGACTCTAAAGAGGTTATGATAATGTATGTTTTTAATGCCACTTATATAGATTGGTACAAATGCCCTATTTTTAACATGTTTTTTTGTGTTTTTTAGGTATTATAAGAAGGGGAGAGCTTAAAAATTATGGGGATAAGTAATTTTATACTTTTTATATAAATTAAATTCCATAAAATCAATATATATATTCTGTAAATATCCAAACTAGGCCCATGTTTCAAGGAAATCTCAAACAGGCTCAAAATGAGACTAGGTGTTAAGGCTATTTCTTGGTTTGCATACTTCCATAAGGTGTCAAGACCCAAAATTTTACATGGAGGTTAGTCATGGAATAGGTAAATGGAATCAAAATCTTTTATTTTATTTCAAACATGTGTTAGAATTCTAGAGAAATAAAATAGGGTCTAAAAAAAGGAGGTCTAATTGAGAGAGAGAGAGAGAGAGAGAGAGAGAGAGAGAGAGAGAGAGAGAGAGAGAGAGAGAGAGAGAGAGAGAGAGAGAGAGAGAGAGAGAGAGAGAGAGAGAGAGAGAGAGAGAGAATGGGTTTTAACTTAGAGTATGAAGAAAAAATTTGGTATGAAGTTTTAAGTCCATATAGGGTCCTATAATATTCCATTAATTTGTCAATATCATTCATACAAATCCCATACAAGTAATTTTTATAAGAAAAAATGACTACAAGGAAACTAAGCCTAGTGAAGGCTTAATGAGCAAAACAAGTTTTTGGGAGTTGGTATAAGAACCAAAATGGTGTGTTTTAATATTGATAAAATATTTTAAAAACATTCATTTGGTTTTGATTAGTTTTATAAAATTCACTCGAGTTTTAGGCCACATGGACCAAACTAGGTGTGGGAAATGGAGAGTTACAAGACACCTACGCACATAACTAATGTAATAGAAGGTCATAGGAGTTTATTAAGGAATGTCAAATGTATAATAAGTGGAATGATATTAGTTAAAGTTTAATTAAAAATATATAATTCTATTTTTCACTCTTTTTTCATGCAAAGATGATAGTTTCTAAGATGTTAGTCAAGGTAACAAGCAAGTTTGTAACTCCTATGCCACTTGGGAGGTTGTATCTACTTCAAGAGTGAGACACATGGCTTTTGTTGAGTGTGGATCACTTTGGGGATATCACATGACCATGGGGATATATGTTTTGAGCCTAGAAAGATCCACAAATGTGGGGATCACATTTTCCCCGCTCCACCTTTTATGGAACCTTACTCCACATGTGAGTGGAATATTCCTTGTATTTCTAATTTATATGTATTCCATGTTTTATGAAGTTAGTTTTTAGATGAATATTTTCCATTTTGATTTCTTCAATCTTAGGTAGTTAGTTTTTTATTGGAAAAGTGAATGCCTTCCTTATTTTAAGGAGCTGGTTCTGATCACATGTCCTTGGAAAATGTGCCTTTGGAGGAAGAGATATAAACTTGGCACATTCCTTCTTGATGGATCTTTTGGATAAGATTGCTTAGGTGGAATTGAGGTGTATCTTATTGGATAATGCTTATCTTGGATACACATGGCAAGTTTTGCTTATTTAGTGGATTTTCCCTTGGTTTGTTATATATGCAAGTGCGGTGTGACCTTTAGAGGTTGACGAGTTTAATTACAGGTGTGGATTTTGAGAGACAGAGTCAAAGTGTAGATGTTTTACAAAGTTCAAGTGTTTATTTGTAAGGTGTGGTATAGGATCTTATGATATACAATATTATGCAGGTGTAGGTATAGTGTAACATAGAATATGTACAACATTTTTAGGAAGAGACATTATATCTTTGTGAGAGGTCTTTGTAATCTTATTTTTTATTATAGTTTTTATTGAAGACTTTTTTGGTGGATGTAACCCACATTGGGTGAACCACATTAGATATGTTTTATGTGTGATTGCTATTTTTTTCTCTCCATTTATGCTTTCATATTAACTATGATTTGAGGAATTATTTCCATGATGCATGTTAGTGCATAATTAAATATGATTTCACATTAAAAATTTGGTTATGTGATTTTATGGAGATTTAAATTTCATTTAAAGTTTTTAATTCTTAACAGCTTTAGAGGTTTGTTGGACTATCTCATAAATTTTATTATGTTTATAACTCTCATGGACACTTTTCCATCTCTCTCTCTCTCTCTCTCTCTCTCTCTCTCTCTCTCTCTCTCTCTCTCTCTCTAAGAACAATCACTTTTGGCTAAGTTTGTAAGATTCACACTTGGTATGAAAAAGCCCTTTTAGTTTGAATATTATATTTTCCTTCGAATAAATATTACTAATATAATTTTTAGTTCATAAATTCTTTTATAAGTGTGTGAATTAGTACATAGTGTAATGACAAGTTATAATCATCTATCCTTGTGTTCTCTTTACTCTTTCATGTTTGGTGCAAGTAGTATTCGCTCAACATGTCATAGGAAGTGTAGTTAGTGTCTTTGTCTCTCTCTAAGGTTAAGGAATATAATTTGTGTCTAAAATAAAACCTCTTGTTAATTAACCTTGAGAAGTGCAATGCATATCACCTCCATGTTTGAAACACTTATGTTAAATCAATCTAGGATATTGAAGCTAGTATTGTGATTCATTTTTCATAGTGCAAGTATATGGTAGTCTAGTGGAGATAAATATGGTGTATCACCTTATTATAATATTTACTTTCATGTTCCTTCTAAATATTTTCATTTCAAGCAAGAAATTAGTATAGGTGATAAGCTATCAAAGACAAATTTAAGGAGTTATTCCTTTAAACCTAGAGGTAATACAACATTTCACTCAATTTGGAGGATGCTTGAACAATGTCTCCAAGGGTTTAAAATTAAGTGACAATAGTAATAGGGTCATTCGATAATAGTTTGATAAAATGGTTACTCTACATCTTTGTATAATTTCTCACATTGAGCGATATGAAGAGAAATGTTTAGTAGAGTTCTAGATTTAAGGAATATAACTCTATCTTACACAATATTAGTAATTAAATTAACCTCCACCTTCTAGGTTATTTCAAGTGACAAAGCATTTATGTGTATAAATATTGGAATAATTTTGGTGCAAGTGAAGGTAATTCCTTCTTAGTTATTGTAAAGGTTTTTTATGAATAGATTGACACAATCATAAATTTGTTGATAAATTTTGCAATGGATTTGGATACATCTATCATGTAATGGTAAAAATCATGTTTAACATCAATCTATTATTCAAAATTGATCTTTTTATGTAGATAAATAATCTATGTAGATAAATTCACAAGGAAAATTTGTCCATCTATATTTGAAATCATAATACAAGTTGGTTTAGATAAAGTGGCTCTTTATCGATTTTTTTTTTGAGTCATCCTTTATTGTAATTTTTAATCTAACAATAGTTATAATGTTATAAGTGACCCAAAGAAAATTATTTTCTTGTAAATTAGAAAGGTTGCACAAGGTTGAGAATAAAATTGAGAGAGAGATAAATAAGTCTAAGATGAAAGAAACATGTCTTTATTATGTATAAAATAAGAATTATCTTGTCTTCAAATTATTTTCAAAATATAATCATTTCATGTTTCAAGATAGAGTGTAATGATAAATTTTGTAGAGGATCTAAAGGGTAGAATTGCATATCTTGTGAATAGGGAACATAAAAAGGAAAGTGTGCAAAGACATTGCATGTCATATATCAAATACAATTATCCTTCCATCTCATTAAAGACTTATCTTTATAAATATTAAGAAAAGTTATATGGCTAAATAGAGAAAGACAAGAACCTGTTATGTATAGTATTGATATGGATGAAAGGCTATTTTAAATGTTCAAGATGTTTTTGTTTTAAAAATGGTGTAAGGTAATAATTCAAAATTGTTGAATATGATTTCAAGTTTTGATAAATTCAAAATATTTAAATGAGGAGGATTGTGACATAATAGAACAAGGAGTGTTCATAAAGGTGAGAGTTTAAAAACTCAAATAAGGTCTAAAATGAAGCTCAAGTGAAATTGAGGATTTTTTTTATAATCTCATTGGTCTTAAAATTGACCAATATTTCAAAGGATCTTAAAAATAATGACTAAATTGAGTAACTTAATGTAGATTAGACTTACCAAATAAGGTTATGACTAAAGTTATTGATCTATAATGAATGATTATGAATCAAATTTAGCATAAGAAATTCAACCAAGTTCAGTTGAGTAATTGATATTTAAATAAATAATAAGACAATTTTAATTAGATCATGATCAAATAACATATCAAGACTAGGCCATGGGCCAATTATAATAAATTGGTCCTAATTAAATAAAAATTGTATCTTGAATAAGAGAATACAAATTGTGGATTAGGCTAATGGTATGAGATTTCCATGGCTTGGTGGGATCAATGAATCTTAGAGGTGGTTTGATGGGTTGTAGAAGGATAGATATAGAAAGGGAAGGAATTTATGGTGGACCCCCTTATTGGTACCATTTCAAGCTTGTTTATACATTGATATCAATGTCAAAATACATCACTTGGACACCCATGGTTGATTAATCCATGTAATTAGAGGAGGTAGATCTAGAGATGAGATTGGGGGATGTGAATTGCATGGGGTTGAAGGAACTAGAACCCCATATATTATCCTCCTATAAATGTGTGTAATAATTACCTAAATGTTTTACCTGGGTTGAGTTGGAGGAGCATGCAAAATTTTCACTGACATTTATTTAGTGATTAGCTTAGAATGGGCCCACTTTCATTTCTTCTTTGTAACTTCAAAACATGCTAGCACCTTAACACCAATAGCTAGATTGAGATGAATATCATTATCTTTGTGGGACTCATGATGATACATGATATTGAAATGGCTATAAATTTTATGACATGGGGTCTAATAAACCCATGGGGATCCCACTCTCTATGTGTTGATCTTCCCAAAGAATATGAATCTATTTTATGTGTCATCTTCCACAATGAAGGAAAGTTATTATACTCATGGTGGCAGATAACCCATGACTCCATAAACCACCTAATAGGAAATTTATTACTCAGTGAATTAATCTAAGATGTGATAGTGTAGAAGGAGAGGGGATTTAAATACACTCTCTACCTAGATGATGGTGTGGTATCTATAGTACTAACAGGTTCCTATGGGTAGTAACATCTTAATAATTTCATTTGAGATCCATGATATGGATCTCTTACTTATGTCCATGCAGAATACTAGGTATAAGGACTCACATATGTCCTATATGTGGTTCTTGCAATGGTACAGTTATAACTTTTATAAGACCACATGAACAACCGAACTAGTAGGGGTCCATGGTGGAAACATAGAAGGGTTGAATCTAAGGGTGGTATAGACTACACCTACAAGGTAGATCAAATATATAAATTTCCCCTCCTATTACCTCACTAATTCCATTGATCAGGTGTTTATGAGGCTTTTTAGGTTTGGGACATCCTTCCCTTTGAGGATGATGATCAATAGGGGAACCTAGAGGATTTTCACATCTATAACATCTTTTGTTCCAAACAAATGATTTAACAAGATCATCCCAATGTGAACTCCTTGTAAAATATGAATGGGGTAAGAATTCATGTCGTATTTCATAGTTTATTGGTCTAGATCAATGGCCCAATATTGAAGGACCACATATATTTCATGCATATTCATTCACATGTCCACTGCATTCTAATCATAAATTAGGGTGTGTTTTAGGATATTATATTATTTCTTAAAATCAATCTCAAAGATATCTAATTTTTTTAAGAACTTGAAATGTATACTAGTTCCTATGAAACATTATATATGTGCATAGATTTTTGAATCATTTCACTAAAGAGACATAACTTAGAAACACCTATGGTTTGGTAGTAGCCTTATGCAATCTTGATTTCCCTAGATTAGCAAGCTCATCAAGGAACTAGGTCTCATCATCATCATCATCATCATCATCATCATCATCACCATCATCATCATCATCATCATCATCATTTAAGGTGGGATTATACACATATTTAATTTCCTATAATACTTTATTATATTTCTCAAAATGGGTTAGGTTTGATGAAAACATGGTATCTATGCATTTGAGATTAGGATTGGGATTTGAGGTTGATGTATCCATGGCTAAGAGTTGGGAGATACTTAACACATAATTTTGAGCCTAATGGAAGAACTAAAATCTTGATAAGACTTTGAATGTAAGGATTATTAGGAGTTGGGAGTGGTAACAATAAATTAGATTACTTTAGGAACTTATTTGGATCTATGAATATCTCCTACATTAGTAACATCTAGGGTTAACCTTGCATGAGTTCAAATAAAATTTGATGGCACAATCCACTTAGTTATTTCCTAATTTGGAATTTCCTTAGATAATTTTAAAAAAAAATATTCAGTTTAGATTTGACAACATGGAAGGGACATTTTTTAGTTTTTAAATCAAAACCCAATTACCCAAGCTGATTAATGTAATGGTGTGGTAGACACATGCCATTTTTAGCCCCTAGGGAACCTCGAGTATCCTCTAGTTAGGCCACATGTCCTCTATGGGTTGGGTATTTATATATAGGTTATGGAAGTTAGGCACAATTGAGATGTCATTATTTTATATTTATGTGCATTGAAGTCATCCACTTGGACCTTCCAAGTACACATTTCAATATTCTATTGGATTATGGTCTAACCTATATATTTCCTTTCCTGGGTTGTTCCAATCTACTTTTACATTTGGTGTATGAGAGCGATGAATTACACTTTGTGATCAATTTTGGGTTTTGATAGTACCTAATTTTTGACTCAATCAAGACAACCCGAGCCTTTTCTATCATTTATATAAGCTTTATGTGGATACCTATGGTTGGTTGGATTATCTTAAGGATCTAATAACTCTAATACTCTTTGGATATTGACAAATATAATAGGATCCATATTGTATCTTCTTAATCATCAGGCTCTCTTAAGGTTTTAAAAAATATGACACCCTTGGGAGACTAACAAATTAAATAGGCTCAATGCAACAACATTTCATTTGTCAAGCTCTCTCAGGTTTGTCATAGATCTAGAACTCTTATGAGACTAACATATTTGATAGGCTCCACATGGTATTTTTTCATTTTTTAGGCTTTCTTGAGGATATGATAGATCTAACAGCCCAAGATAATGACATATTTAATAGGATCCACACGATAGCTTCTCACTCATCAGTCACTCCCTAGGCTATGCTAAATCTAACATCCTTGAGAGACTGATAACTATGACAAGATATACATGGAATATTTTCATTTATTAGGTTCTCTTGGGACTCTAAAAAATTTGACACCCTTAGAAACTAACAACTTTGATAGGCTCCACATGGTATCTTTTCATTCTTCAAGATTTCTTGGGGATTTGACATCTCTTACACCACTAGGATATTGATAAATCTGATAAGGTCCATGTGGTATATTTTAATTCATCAATATCTTGAAATATTTATGAAAATTTACTAAGTAAAAAAAGGAGCCACATAATCAAATTATATTTTACTCATCTTCCGACACAGCTTCATGAAATACCAAATAAGACTCCAGGCTGATGTCAATCTTAGGAAAACCTACATAATCTTAACCCTGTGAGATAACATAGTTAGCATAAAATATTCTAAGAATGATAAAACCTTCATATAGAAACACATAAGTGTTAAAGTTTTATAGAAATCGGTGACCATGAAGATTTATATGATGACTCTTTGTTGGCTATAAATATTGAGAAACACTTAGCTGATCAAGGAAAAACATAATTTTAACATTTTAGAGAGATCAAGGCCAAATGCAAGAGTATCTTAGCTTTGGAAAACTTCTAAGTTGATATTTTATAGAGGTGTCCCCATTTTTTTTCAATAAAGGGGGCATGTTAGCCACAAAAAATTGTGACTTTATGGGGAAAATTATTTTTTAGTGTTTAGAATCTAGGTTACAAGATTCCATTATTGAACTATGAGATAAGTGGTTGGAACTCCATTAGATCAACTTGGATAAAACAAAGTGTTCAATTATGCTTGAGTAAAAAACATATTGGACTCTCACTTTCTTCAAAGGGTCATTTTGTGTAAAGTGATACATTGCTTTTTGTTGCTGTGAATCAACTGGGCAAGATTAGGCACATCTTAGGTACTTAGAATCCTTGAAAGGTAATTATTTGTAAACTTTAGTTAAGGAAAGGAGGTCTTATGAATTGATCTATTTATATCTAGGAATTTATATCCTTGATAGATATGACCTTGGTGTAATTTTGGTTCTTGCTCCATTTCCAACCAAGCTAGAAAGACTACGATGGAGATTGCCCAAATACCATTTCTTAGAAAGAAACTTAAATTTTAATGAGATTTAGACTTCTTTTTATTTTTACATTTATTTTTTTCAATCCAGGATGGTTGGGGACTAATGTATCCAAGTTTGAGGAATGGATTAATGATCCCTTTGCACCAAGAAGTTCTTTTACTTGCTCAGTGATTTTACCTTAATCAATATTTGTCTTTTAAGTGTTGTAATGACCTTTATTAAAAAAGATATATTCTTAAATTTTTTTGCTCAGTTATGAATTAGTGAATCTTAATTATTTTCATGTATCTTATAGGGGTTCATTTTTTTATCACATCATTCAATAATGAGAACTCACCTTTTGCCTTCCAACCCTTGGATTGTGTTTTCAGTGCTTTATCAACTTTAAAGTAATTGGGTTCAACTGAAGGAAGAATAATGTTGGTATTTATATTTACTTTTATAGAACTAGATACCTTTCATTTAATCATAGGAATAGGGAAAAACTAATATAATACTAGCAAGGGAGAGCACAAGTAAGAAAAACAAACTAAAATAAGGAACAAGAAACCAATAAAATAAAACACAATATAAGCAAACCCACAATAAAAGCAAACTAACTACAATATAATACAATAAATACTTTACCAACCTATTCTACGGGATTCTCTAAGATTACATTGGAAGGAGCAATTGAGAATTAGTGATTCAAGAACTATTTATTCATAGGAATGGGATGATCATTTCTTTCAATGTATTTTAATCTAAATGCATTATGCCCTAGTAATTTATAGGTTAATTAATGATTCAATAGAAAGTGGGTTGATTTTGGAATGTTTTCCCTTATTTTAATATGATTTATCCCATAAAAATAACATATCTGAGATCTATAAGGATTTGATCTTTTATCTCTTATCGAACCATCAATTAATATTTGTTTGATGCATACTGAAGTTTTCAGGGCCTATTCTCATGCATCTTCTAGTTAGATGATGTCTAGCAGTCTTGAGATTCCTTTCTAATTTTCCTCCATGTATTCTTACATGAATTTATGCATATAATCTAAGGTTCATTGGGAGGATATGATCTAGAACATACACGAATATGAATTATGAATAAGATATTCCTTGCATCGAGTACAGTCAGCCTAAAGAGCATATTTTAATAGTGAATCCCAATCTTGGGGTCTCTTTTATACCAACTATTTGATTGAATCAATAAATTTTTTATAGTTGACTCATCCAAGACATTACCTTATAGGTATTAGTTGGATGAGAATGTTAAGGTAATGTTATTCTTATATGCCCACTCAGTGAACTCTATTGACTAGAATGCAGGTCCATTATCATAGACTATCAAGGCTAGGGTACCAAAATTCATAGTTATGTTCTCCTAAAGGAATTTTATGACTTCCTTAATTTTGATATTATTTTTCCCCACTACCTTGTTCCAGCTTATGTAACAATCAATGCTTGTAATTATGAATTTATGGCCAACTGATGAGTTTGGATTGATGACTCTAATGATGTCCATTCCCCATTGGGTAAATGGTATTCCTTTGATAACAAGTTTTAAAGGCATCATAGCATGCACCTCTCATTATAAAAGGTTTTTAATTGGTGAAAAAAATTCATAGGGTCATGGACATCCCTGAAGATAGTGGGCTAATAATATCCTAATCATAATATTTTGTGTACAGTTACATTCCCATAAAGATAGCCACTACCTAGATTTTCATGAAATTTGGCCATGACTTCCTTGAACTCTTCATTTGATAGGCACCTAAGGTAGATGTCTTCATAGTTATTCAAATAGATAATTCCTTTCATCAACATATAATGGGCCATTGTTAACCTAAGGGCTATTTTCTGTGTTTGATTGAGTCTTGGAGATAGATACCCTTAAAGAAGATAATGGATGACTAGAGCATACCAGTATGGGCAGAACACTAATTATTAGTATAACTGGTGTAATTTAATCATGGGATCAACCTTGATGATAAATTAAGTGAGAACCTAACTTCAGACCAACTTGGTAGGTTTGATCTTGAGATAATATTCTTGTAATTTGGCCATCCACCACACTTTGTGTTCTCCTAATTTGTTCTACCCCAGAATGAAATTTATAACTCAATTTGGGATAATGTCATGCACCTTTTTATTATGAATGTAGTTCCTAAACTTATTCATATCCTTGACCAAGGTGTAGTAATGATTATCCAAAGTAGAATACTTTAGCTCTACATCCTTCAAGTTCTTACTAATGAAAGTGATAAAGTGTTCTTCTCCATCCAATTTTTGGGTTAGCACCACAATTATGGTATGATCGAAAGCAAGAGAGCAGAAGTGGAAATATTTGGTTTAGTATGGGCTTATAAACACAGACACTTGCATGATGAAATATGATGTCTTGGAAGGATTTCCTCTATTTAATAATCCATTTTACTTTCACCTACTTTAAAATTGCATTCAAAGGTTTAACATTCTCAACAAAACCTGAAATAAACTTGCATACAAAGTTAATCTTACCAAAGAAATATTTTAATTTATTTTTTTAATATTGGTTAAAGTTGTTCTCATAATAATATTAGCACATTTAGGTTCTATATAAATACCTTCCTTTGTGATGATGTGAGCTAGAATATTATCTTTAATAACATCAAACAAACTCTTCCTTGGGTTTGAGGGAGATACAATACCTTATGCATCATTAAAACATTATTTGGAGATGGTGAATGTGATCATACCTAATTTTTTTAAAAAATAGTTAGGTCATACATGTAAATAACAATGCACTTTCATATTATACCTTCAAAAGAAAAGTTCATGGCTCTCTATATGCTCCTCCATTGAATAATCTAAATGGTATTTATTTGTAGGCATAAGTGCCCCACTTAGTTGTGAACATAGTTTTGGCTTGATCCTCTAGGTTAACTAGTACTTGATTGTATCCTGAGAATCTATCCAAGAAGGACATCATCTAAGATTTACTTAACTTTTTGATCACTTAATCAAGGGAGGTTAGAGGGTAGGTATCTTTCTCAAAATCCTAGTTTAGATTTCTAAAATGCACACATAGTCAAATTTATATATTATTATTTTAAATGGGTACCAATTTGGCTACCCAAGTTAAGTGTAAAATTGAGAAGATAATATTGGCTAAAGGATCTTGTGAAATTCCTAATGAATAAGTGGATCTAAGGTTGGGTTCATAAGTCATTTCCTCTATCTAAAAAGATTTTGGTTCTAATTGAGTGGGAGATTGTGTGTAATCACACTCATTTCAAATAACTTAAGATCATTAGAGGGCTAGGTGATAACATGTCAGTACTTTAGCAATAACTTTTTTATTTGTTTTATCTCATTAGGGGTGAAATCTGGGTCAATATTAACATCTTGGAGGTAGTTTGATGATCTATAATTGATATTTTAGACCCCTAATCTAGGTGTATAAGTTTTTTTAGTATGTGTGCACACCTATCAAGGTTGAATATAATTTCAAATGAGATCATTCCCTTTGGAACTTAGTTTTATTTTAGGCTTAAAACACCATCTAAGTCATAATTCTCCTTTCGTAGATCATCTCTATTGGCCTTATCTATGACTTGGGTTTCAAATACTCCTGAGTTATTGAGGAATTATAAAATGTGTTGGTCATCCTCAAAGACATAGAATTTTATGACATTGTCTAGGACTGAGGGAGATAAGACTAGATCAACATAAAACTCCTATAATCCTATGTCATCCAAGGGTATTATATTTATAGTAGTATTTGTTAATGAATCAACAATATAAATTTATTCTCTATAAATGGGATGGCATTGAAATCATTGAAAATTTATATTATATGCCATGCACTATGCTTATACTTCCTCCAATATGATAATTTACATCAAAATTTTCTCTTGACTTGATTCACCACTAGTTTAGAATCCTTGAATATTTTTGGTTCTTTGACTCTATTTTTCAATGTAAACTGCAATCCTAAGATTAAGGCTTCATACTCTGCTAATTTGTTGGGGTAAGGAAACTATAGCCTATAAGTAACCACGTGTCATTTTCTTGATGGGTTAATTAGGAGGATTCCTTCCCTAAAACTTTACTTATAATAGGCCCCATCAAAGTATGAAGACCATAAACCTGAGACTTCAAGGCCTTTGTTAGCATGGGTTTCAACATATTTTATGGATAGAGTGTAGACACTTATGTTATAGGATAGTAGGTTTACCCTTTCATTGACCATATTATATTATGTGATCATGTGTTTTATCCTAGGTTTTATAACAACATGGATTTGATTGGCTATACACATCCATGATAACCACATATGGGAGAAATTAGTATCCATGTATTCATTCAAGGTCTTAGATCAATATTTACTTAGTAACATCCCATAGGATTCTGGGATGTCCACTCCTTGAATGTTCATGAATTATTAGATCCTAGGTTTAGATTCTAGTTAAGAAAGTACATTTAAGATATCACCGACCACCTTAACCTTGGACTTATCCAACTAAACCAATAACTTCTCTAACTTAATAGGTGTTAACCCCAATTTTTGATAAATTTGAGTAGATATGACATTCATAAAGGCTCTTGAGTAGACTAGATAGTTATGAAGGTTCTTCTCAAATAGCCTAATAGTAAGGATGAAAGATGGAACCTCAACCTTATTATTATGCATTAGAACATTGATGTGCATGGGCTTGGACTTGGGTTGGATTAGGTAGTCTTTAAGTGATTTTAGGAAGACATATATTTACTCAATGATTTGGGAAAGCTCATGTAGAGTGATGTTTAATTTGATCTTTTTCATGTATTATACTATGTTATAATAGTCTTGATAGTGGCAAGGTGTATATATTTAGGTGGCTTAGGATTTTTAGCCTTTAGAGGTGGAGGATAATTTTAGACACTTAGATCAGGTGGGGTTATGACATTGTTAGGAGGAGTGGATGTAGTAAGAGGGTAATGATTCATTGTGTTAGGAATAAAGCTCCTACAGTGCAAGTAAATTATGTGGAAAACAAGATATTAAAAAATATAGACAAATAGGTAACACATTACACATATATTACATGAAAAACCCTTGCAAAGAAGTAAGGAAAAAAACATGGGAAAAATAATAGCTTCAGACTTCATTAATTTATCAATTCCTCTCTTACAACATAGTTCCTCCAAAAAATCCTTCAATGCTAACATACAAGTACTCAATGATTCCACCTGAAGCATTTAGGTTGTGAACCAAGATATACTAGCCTAAAGGATCCAACCTCTAAGCATGCAATCCCAAGGCTTGCATGGATCCTCTAATAGGATAAATTAGAATGAGAGAGCTAATGCATATTTATGTATTGTACAAATGAGAGAAAGAGAGGGGAGAGAGAATGAATAATGGTACTATTGACCAATTTTTGACCCTGTAGGTCAAAATTGGGCACCCCTATATGAAAATTTGGCCTTTAGATATTTTAGGGGTAAATATCATGTCATAGAGTGATCTTAAGTTTATTCAATGTAATATGAATGATATTAGCTTTGATTAGTTTGTTGCTTAGGTCTTTTTTCTTTTCTGAGTCATTCTAACATGTCTAAGTAGAGTTTTAAAGAACATTTTCAAAGTGTTATATCTTACATGTGTGGCAATTGCAGAGGAAGCTAATCATGTGGGTTTGTTCATCCTGATTCAAAGTCCATGTGTATTAAGTTTGAGGCCCTTCATTGAAGCACAAAAAAGTTGTTCATGTTCAAAAACATTCATCAAAATAAATTTTTAGACTTAGTCATTTGAGCTCAGCCATCCACTTCAGGTTTTCCTATTAGGTAAAAATTCCTTCAGAGGAGGTGTTCCACACAAAACCAAAGTGAAAGTACAAGTGTTCTTTTTGTTAGAGGTTTTGTTTTCAGGTTTTGTTCAAGTGTCAAGAATTATATCAGACATTTTTTCCAAAAAAATTTCCCCAAAAGATATCTTTTCAAGCTAAAGGGTCATTTGCAACTTTTTTGAAGGGCACTTCAACTTTTTTGAAGGGCACCTTCATCTTTCTGAAAAGGTCATTTTAAACTTTTTTGAAGGGGTCACTTCAAATTTTTCAAAGGGATTTTTTTAGAAGTTCTAAAAGGTGCATCCTAATATTTATAAAGGGTATTTTTCAAGCAAGGTACCTTATTCAAAAGTCTGAAGGATTTGTTTCAAGAAAAAGCTTGAAGGAATTTTTTTGGGAAAATAGTTCATAGAAATTGTTAAAAACAAAATCTTGAAGGAATTATTTGAATGATATCTTGCAATAAAAATTGTCCCACACATTGATTCAAAGGGCACTTTCCATAGTTAAAGAACACTTGGAAAAATTTCAAAAGAAACTTAAGTCTAAGGGAATGTTTCGAATGAATAAGGAAGGTGATGGCCCTACAAATATCAATTTCAAACTGTGAAAAATAGTGGAGTCAAAAACACTTGGTAGGAACCTAAGAGAAAATTTATAGGTAACAAATGGAAAGATCCCAAGCATCTATTTTAGACAAAACAAGAGAAAAATAGACAAGTTGATGGTTCAAGTTGTTGTAGGTAGCTAACCCAAATCAAGGAGCTTCCATGAAATTGACAAACACAGGTTTCTAGAGGAAAGCTAGTAGTTAGAAGGAAAATTTTATAGCTATCACCATGAGTTTAATTTCATTTGAATAATGCTATTTTTTGACTCTCATATATTTAGTTTCAAACTTTCATGGATGTTATTTGATGGAGGTAGTTTATTGTGCTAATTTTGAAGGTGTTATGCCACTTTTCACCATTATTATGACTTGTTTCAGATAAGTAGACCACTTGATATGGCATGAATCACCTCACCCCTCTTTCACATGTAATTGTATTGATTTTCACTTAGTGACACATGTTCAATTAACTCTTTGACTTCCTTTCTCTCCATCTTCCTATTTATTCTATAAATTGGGCCTTTTTTGCCATTGTTTGTATCTCTCCACTTCGGTATGGTGAAATCCATATCAAAATTTTGTCTTGAATCAATAAAGATAGATATTTTTTACCTCATTCAATAGTTCTCTAAGTGTATGAGATGGTTATTGTCTTGTGTAAGTGTATCTTAGTTTACCTTCACATGTCAATTTTCCTAGTACCTTGTGAGTTCAAAGAATTCTCTTTGTAGGTCAAGAAGAAGTGTCAAATAGAGTTGCAAGTGTAGTGAATAACTAATCCAATAGTGTGTTTTATAATTCCTATTATCTAATTATTCCTAGCCTAAGCCAATTCCAAGACCCTATGTTGAATCATTGATGCAAGAAGAAAGTTTTTATTAGATGGAGTGTATGTTAAGCTTCTTTTGGTTAAAAGTACATGTCAAGAGTGTGAGTAGAACAAATATTTTGGTGCATCACCTCTAGAATAATAAGTTTAATTTTCATGCTATTTTTAACTCTTTTCATTCCCCAAATTGTTAGTAATAAGAATATGAGCCTGAATGATGCATCAAGGGGAGCTAGCCCATAATCTAGAGATCCACTCCCAATAGAGATACCTATAGCCTTGGGGTGGTTTCATTGTGTCACTTGAGTGAGAAGAAGATTATCCCATCTCCTCATTAGGTACATTCAAGTGACAATAGTTTTTGGCATGCCTGATGGGACTATTAAGTCCATTCCTTGAAGAGTTTTGGTGTTTTCCTCAATACATCAACCTTTGGAGGTAATTCTAATAAACATAAATGGTGACTCCATGTACATATTTGCTAGTTGAGAAACCCAAGTATACCAATCAAAGTTGTTTTCTTGTTTGATACTCTTTTGTGAAGTGATTCATGGAGATTTGTGAATTTAAGCTTGTTTTAACACAAGTTGAGGAGTTATGTCTAGATTTTCCTCTTCCTCTTGATTATGAGAAAGTTCTTGTCCATCTTTGTCATGATCTTCATGAATAATATGTTGCCAATGACCAAATCTATCAAGTTTTTGATCCATCTAGCCCACCTATCTCTCCTCCAATCCATTCTATTTCTATTTTCAAAATAACCCTCCTTGGTTACCAAGAATATATGTTAGACCTTGACACTAGGTGTGGTTATGGCTAAATTATCCATAGCATTTGTGTCAAGAGTGTGAGGGAATATTTGGATCAAGTTAAAAAGGAATGGATCCCTATAGAGAAATCTAGTTGTCCATGTCTTTCTAATGATATGCTTGATATTTATGGTTTGATCTTACACTTAGAATAAAGGTTGAGAACTTATGAACAACCTCTATATTGGAAGCCTCAAGGTGTCCCAAATTATTTGTCCTTTTCCCAAAAATTTTCCTCTTGGAAACCCATTCAAGAAAGTGGCCAAGTGAAGGAAGATATCATGATGGAGTAGGATAACACACTTTGGAAATATTGTGAAGAAGAAAAATTGAGTTTTGAAGCTCACCTTGAAAGGGAAATTGAGTTGGCAATTTAGATGTGGATGAAACATATCATGGTAGCTGAAGGTAAACTATCTAAACCCACTTCTCCAAATTCTAGTCAAAGTGCCAATCCTAAGGAAACTATAGGTTTCCTAGACATATCTTTCACCTCTTCATCAACCTGTCAATCCCATGAAGCTATCCTTGAACCCATAGTCCCTAGATGGAAAAATGTGATGGCAACCCATGAGGAAAAGAACAAGTCATGTTCAAATGGAGAAATTGTTAGGGAAGATAAGTTTGAAACCATTAAAATATATCCCACCCTTCCTCAAGAAGCTATTAAAACCATCCTTCCACCCCTTCCAATTGATCAAGTTTCCCCTCCTAATGTTGGAAATTTTCTTTCTACTTGGGAATCCCATTTGGCCAAATTCCCTATTTTTGAAGTGCCTAAGGTTAATGTCACTAAGAGGGAGGATGAGAATAAAATATCAAATTAGATTGAGGATGAAGAAGGGCCGAGTGATGGTGATGAGAATTCAAGTTGTGAGGACATGAAAGAAGATTCTCCTTGTGTTAGAAAGATGCCTTGGAATAAGTTCTCTTCACTCTAAAGAAGAAGATGAAATGGCCTTTTTGGTCTCTCCTTTTCATGATGCAGTCCAAATAAATTATGACGACCACTGGTAAATATTTGAGAGCACATGTAATGAATTTGAAGCTCTAAAAAAACCTAAAAATCCCTTGGAGATGACTAGTCATGAAAATCAAGAAGATGTTGCTCAAAAGGAGGACATGTGGCAGATTTACATGCAAATGTTCCAAGAGTATGAGGAAAAGACCAAGCTCCTAGACAAGCAAGCCCAAGATGGGAGAGAATAGATACATGTTGAATATTAGCATCATGAAGATAACCTGGATCATAGTATAGAAATCTATGTTGATTTTAGGCCTTTGGAGGGTCACTTGGAGTTTATCTCTACATCCACCTATGTAGCCACCTCCAAAAATATTCATGAATAATTCAATCAAGAAAAACCTTTAAATTCTTATGATACAATGCTCCTTAAATAATTTGAAGAGATTATGATAATGTAAAATGATGATGAGATCCTTCAAGGATAGATGAACTTGCAACAAACTGCTCCATACATGGATTTTTAGATTTGTCATGTTAAGATGAAGGGGAAGCAGTTTGAGGAATGCTTTGAGGTTCAAAAGGACCTTTCCTACTTTCAAAATACATGGGAGATGGCTCCATTTAATGGCTTACAAAATCAAAGAGCAAAGAGGAAGCAAGAGTCATCTAGTATCCTATCTAAAAAGAAACATGCATGGCATCCTCACCCTTCTAGTGAGGAAGGAGACCTAAGCTACTTCCCTTTTGATCTAGGAAGGGGGATATAATCAAGAGAAATGTACATATTTGTTTCCTTTATACTATGTTTTGTTTTCCTTAAGTGATAAGTTACACATGTGTGTTTGCTTTAGTCTTTGTTGTGTGTCTCTTTCCTTTGTGTGTTTGAGGTAGTCAATGGTTGTCTTTTTTATTAAGATTTGAGTCAATGGTCAAGGTCTCTTGTTTACCTTAGTCCTTAGATGACTCCATTCCCAATGGAATATTTAGGCTACTAGTTTGGTCAATATAGAAAGCATACTACCCCTATAAGTCACCATTTTATTGACCAATTTTGGACCATGTAGGTCAAAATTGGGCACCCCTATATGAAAATTTGGCCTTTAGATCTTTTGGGGGTAAATATAATGTCATAGATTGATCTCAAGTTTATTTAATGTAATATGAATGCTATTAGCTTTGATCAGTTTGTTTTCTAGGTCCTTTTACTTTTCTTTGAGTCATTTTAACAGGTCTAAGTAGAGTTTTAAATAACATTTTCAAAGTGCTAGATCTTGCACACATGGTAGTTGTAGATTAATATAATAATGTGTGTTTTTTCATTCTAGTTCAAAGTTCCTATGTACTAAGTATGAGGCCCTTCACCGAAGCACAAACAAAGTTGTTCATGTTCAAAAACTTACTTCAAAAAACATTTATGGACTTAGTCATTTGAGCTTGGCCATCCACTTCAATTTTTCATATTAGGTAAAATTCCTTTAGACGAGGTGTTCCACAAAAAACCCACATCAAAAGTGCAAGTTTTCTTTATTTTAGAGGTTTTGTTTTCAAGTTTTTTATTCAAGTGTCAGGAATTGTCTTGGACATTTTCTCCAAAACAATTTCCTTGAAAGATATCTTTTCAAGCTGAAGGGGTCATTTGAAAGTTTTTTAAAGGGCACTTAAAATTTTCTTAATGGCACCTCCATATTTATGAAAAGGTCATTTTCAACTTTTTATAAGGGGTAAATTCAACTTTTCTGAAGGGACATTTTTAGAAGTTTTGAAAGGTGCATCCCAATCTTCTTAAAGGTTATTTTTCAAGCAGAGTGCCCTATTAAAATTTTTGAAGGAATTAATATGGAAAAAGGGGTTGAAGGATTTATTTTGAGAAAAAACTTAAAGGAATTTATTTTGTAAAATTTTCTACAAAAATTATCAAAAGCAAAATTCTGAAGGAATTTTTTGGGAAATGTGGCTGAGACAAATCTTCCTAAAGGATGCCTCTGAAGCCAAGTTCCTAAAATAGTTATCTAAAGGATATATTTCAAGAAAACTTGTCCCAAAAATTTATTTAGAGGTAACTTTCCATAATTAAAGAAAACTTGGAAAAAATCTAAAAGAAACTTAAGTCTAAGGGAATGTTTTGAATAAATAAGGAAGGTGATGGCCCCGCAAATGTCAATTTCAAACTATGAAAAATATCCATTGGAGTCAAAAATACTTGGTGGGAACCTAAGAGAAAATATAGAGGTAATAAATGGCAAGATATTTAGAATTTGGTGTAGACAAAACAAGTTAAAAATAGACAGGTCGACGGTTCAAGTTGTTGCTAGTAACTGACCCAAATCAAGGAGCTTCCATGAAATTGATAAACACAAGTGTCCAAAGGATAGCTAGTAGTTATAAGGAGAATTTTATAACTATTGCCATGATTTTTATTTCATTTGAATAGTGTTATGTGTTGACTCTCTTGTTTTTAGTTTTAAACTTTCATGGATGGTTTTTGATGGAGGCAGTTTCCTATGCCAATTTTGAAGGTTTTATGCCACTTTTCACCATTATTATGACTTGTTTAAGATATTTAGACCTCTTTACATGGATTGAATCACCTCACCCCTATTTCATATGCAATTTTAACTAATTTTCATTTGGTGACACATGTCTAAGTGATATTTGGACTTCCCTTCTCTCTATCTTCCCATTTATTCTATAAATTGGGCCTTTTTGGCCACTATTTGTATCTCTCCACTTAGGTATGGTTAAATCCCTGCCAAAATTGTCTTGAATCAATAAAGATAGATTTTGTTTACCTCATTCAATAATTATCTAAGTGTATGTGATGGTTATTGTCTTGTGCAAGAGTATCTTAGCTTACCTTCACATGTCAATTTTCCTAGTGCCTCGTGAGTTTAAAGACTTCTCTTTATAGGTTAGCAAGAAGTGTCTAATGGATTTGTAGGTGTAGTGAATATCTAATTTAATAGTGTGTCTTAGAATTCTTATTGTCTAGGTCTTCTTAGGTTAAGCCAATTCCAAGACCCCATGTTGAAACATTGATGCAAGAAGAAGGTTGTTATTGGATGGACTGTATGTTAGGTTTCTTTTGGTTTAAAGTACATGTCAAGAATGTGAGTAGAACAAACATTTTGGTGTATCACCTCTAGTATAATAGGTTTAATTTTCATGTTATTGTTTACCCTTTTCATTCCCCAAGTTGTTAGTAATAAGAATATGAGTGTAAATTATGCATCAAGGGGAGCTAGCCCCTAATCTAGAGATCCACCCCCCAATAGGGATACCCACATCCCTTGGATGGTTCCATTGTGTCACTTGAGTGAGGAGAATATTGTCCCATCTCTTCATCAGGTGCATTAAAGTGATAATAGGTACCAAATAAACTTGACCCACACATGAGTGGGGTGTCATGTGATATCCATAATGGTGGTGGTGTTGTCTCCACATGCAAAAAGTCTTCAAGGCATATTCACTTTATACAAGAACATGTGCCACATCCCTGTGGCTCTAAAAACATTATCTCTCATAAACATGTGAGGTCAATCTAATATAGTAGCTTTCTTTTATTCTTTCTCCATGTGACCATATGATTAAAAAAGATGCTTGAAATCATATTTTGACTAACTCCACACATGAGAATCATGGGGTCCCTTATAAATTCAACCCATACTAATGTTGTTGTATTTTGTACCATGTGACACCACCCATGTGCCTTTATAGATTGATATGACCCACTCCTATCACATTTACCTAATCACTCATGGGATACCCTCCATGGGACCTTACCACATCACTAATCAACCAAATCACTCACAATCCACATCACCATCAAGCCATGACATCATGAATGGTGATTCATGAATAGTGACTATGAATAATGACTTTACATCCTAACATTCTCCCACTTAAAGTCAATATACATAGGACTTTACCAAACATGAGTATTCTAAAAATAGTTACTTATACATGTCCTTTGTTACCCTGACATAAGCCACATAGAATTTTTATTGCACTACTAAAACTTCTCTACCCTGACTAGCTTTATCAACATCTACTCCTCCATAATAGACTATAACACTGAAGTGATAAATAACTTCTCCACACACCAACCAATCCTCTAATAGTATTATGTAATTAACCACTCACAACTCCCACTACTTGGTATTATCTAGTTTGGTGCTCACCATGGTAACATGAGGCTTCCTACTCTTGATGAATCTAATACACAAAACATCTCTTCTCCTCCTCTGGAACACTCTTGGGAAGACAACTCAAAATAAAAGTAGTGGGTTACTTCCTTGATATCCCATACTTATGTATCTCTATCCTTGGTTTGCTCCAACATATCACCTGCATTTCGTGTGTTCCAATTGAGCCATAAAAATAGTGATAATTTTTGGGCCTACATCCAATGTGTCATAAAACACATAGGGTTTCCATGAAGGTATTAAAATTCATGTACTACATGTGAAATGTCTACACCAACCCATACATTTATTTCAATTCAAACACAGAATGACCTTTGCATCAACTTAATTTTTATCTCTCCCTAAGAGAGATCTCCATGTAGGAATAACACTAGTTCAACTCCTTAAACAACAACTCATGCACATAACAGTTTTGATAGTAGTGAAGAAAGAAGATGGCATAAAAGTCAATACTAGACTTCTCCTCATAGCCTTTATCTATCATCATGATACAATTAGACTAATCATATCTCTAGTGAAGTCATCACACTACTCAGTGCACCACTACACCTATCGAGTTTTTGATCTAGCATCTAAAATGCACCCTGTTCTACTAAGTGTTACCAAAACACCAACTCATGTGCCGATAGTGTTAGTCCATGTATATATTTACCTAGATAATCACCACAACCATATACATAACACTCCATCACCATGAGCCATATGGTCAACAATGGCCTTCTCCTTCTAGGAACACCATTTCTCACTAATTTATCTACATCTTCATCTTCTTTAACTACTTCAAAAATAGGTACAGCTTCAAGTTTATATGTACATCCTTCCTTTGCATGGACTTTTTTATCTTCTACATCTCAACTAACAACATATGTTCATTAGGATAACACATAAAAACCCCTTTTGTTTATTTACAAGAACCATAACAAGGTCATGCCTTATCTTCAACCTCCTTCAAAGGAGTCCAAATTTCTCCTCAAGGTATAGAGTTGCTCCATATTCAACAAGAATACTGTGTAGGCTACTAACTTGTCTAGAAAATATTTTTAGATTTCTCCTCCACTCATATATAGGATTCTCCGTAGTGATATGAAGATATTAGGATATTCACTAAGAGATCCTCCACCTTACTCCATAGAGAGATACCTACCAAAAAACAATACAAAATTTGTTTATTCTTCTTTAATCTCCACTTGGTCTCTCCTCCTATCATAGTAGATTCACCTTGCACACTATTGGATAACCACATAAATCAATTATACATGGATTTTTTTACAATGGATATAATACCACATGTTAGATCCATGTATTGCTAGCTTCAGAACCAAAGCTCTGATACCAGATGTTATGAATAAAGATGCTATCATGAAAGAAAATTAATATAAAAAATAAGCTACTAAAAAACATAAGATAAAGAGGGAACACATTACACATATAATATGTGGAAAACCCTTGAAATTAAGCAAGGGAAAAAACCATAAGCAAAATGGTAGCTTTAGACTTAATTAATTCAACCATTCCTCTCTTACAGCATAACTCCTCTAGCAAATCTTTTAATGTTAACATACAATCAATCAATACTTCTTCTTGAAGCATTTAAGTTATAAACCAAGCTAAACTAGCCTATAGGATCCAACCTCCAAGCACCCAATCCCAAATATTGCATGGAGCCTCTCACATGATAAATTACAATGAGAGAGCTAATGCATAATTTATGCATTTTACTACATGAGAGAGAGAGAGAGAGAGGGAAGAGAGAATGAATAGTGGCATCAAATAAATTTGACCCGCACATGAGTGGGGTGTCATGTGATCTCCATAATGGTAGTGGTGTTATCTCCATGTGCAAAAATTCTTCAAGGCATCTTCACTTTAGACAAAAACATGTGCCATCTCCATGTGGCTCCAAAAACCATTATCTCACACACACATATGAGGTCAATATGATACAATATCTTTCTTTTCTTATTTATCCATGGACCATATGAGTCCAAAAGATGCTTCAAATCATCTTTTGACTGTCTCCACACATAGGAATCATGGGGTCCCTTAGAAATTCGACCCACACCAACCCTTTTGTATTTTGTACCATGTGACACCACCCATGTGACTACCAAATACAAACCATATGCCTCACTAGAGTGTTATGACCCACTTCAATCACATCAAACTAATATTTCATGGGATACCCTCCATGGGCCCCTACCACATCACCAATCAACCACATCACTCACAGGATACATCACTAACCATCCACATCACCATGGAACCATGCCATCATGAATAGTGCTTACGAATGGTGATTCATGGATAATGGATATGAATAGTGACTTCACATCTTAACACATCTAGT